>JADDOH010013661.1:0-79414 GCA_016648135.1 Agrypnia vestita | reverse complement strand
CGCCAAATGTTACTTATGTTAATTTATTTTGGTGGCCTGAGGTGGCAGAGAATATCAATAGATGGAGGTATGTGCCGAGACATTCAAAGAGCCCTTGGTGAAGAAGTGAATGCAAGATGGCCGACATTAATGATGATTAAATCCGCAAATGTCATATTATTTCAATAATAATCTGAAATAATGTATCCTTATAATTTTCGTTCGTGAAAATGTTCGAGCAATACGTAATAACCGTAACAATTCTCCATTCTAAGCTTCAAGTTAGGCACCTGAATGGTCGGAATTCATATCAATTTAATACAATTATCCACCGAATACCATCCAAAATACAAACTATTCGGTTAACGTAATTGTAGTCTAAATATTGGTAGCGTGAGAACGCGTCGGTAAACAGTATGTATTTAGCGAAAGGTGTAGGTCTTTTCATATAAGCTTGCAATTGAGTTAGTGTGGGTACAGTGCGTAATACGCGCATTGTTTCGTTGTGTTAAGTTTACGGATACGCCCCTCTCGTATCCGTGAACTTAACACAACGAAACAATGCGCGTATTAAGCACTGTACACACACTAACTCAACTGCAAGCTTACATGAAAAGACCTGTACGTTCGGTTTATCTACCTGTCCTTTTTCAGGTTATACTTTTTTATATGGTTGTATTGATATTCGAGAAAGAGGAAAGTAAGACAACGTGTGAAATACATACGAATACGACAAATATCATCTGTCATATAATGATATCATAAAATGTTTGATTTATGTGAAAAGAAACGTATATCTGAAATTAAATTTAAAAAATTAAAAAATTAAGTAAATTAAAAAATTCTTTATGTGAAAAGAAACGTATATCTGAAATTAGTATTGTTCCAGATTTAATTATATATAAATCGTCTTCGAAATATGTTGGAATTTTTCGCCGTATTAGCTATACCTATATAAAATATTTATTTATTTAGAAAATATTGTTTACAATACTTCTTTTATAGTGCAGTTATTTTTGTGGATTGAAGCTACTCAAAATAGTTCATTATATATAGTTAAAAAAAAAATTAAAATGTATATACCCTTATAGGTATATGCTTATATATATATATATATTTTTTTAATGTAGGTATATAGTCTGTCACAGTATAACCTAAGTTTATACCCACTGCTCGCCATTGCTAGTAGCTAAGAATGTTTAAGAATGCAATAATTTCTAATAGAAAAATGTTTACCGAGGCAAAACTAGCGGTACATAATGGAATTCTGGTATCGACACTGATGTATGGAAGTGAAGCCTGGAGCTGGCAGAAAAGGAACGAAAACAGACTGAATGCAGTGAAGATGAGATCCTTTGGACGTATGTGTGGAAAACCCATTTATGATAGAGTAAAGAATGAAAATATTAGGAATGAATGTAAAGCTAATCTTAGCATAGTTAATACAATTAAAAAAGGATCGCTCAGATGGTTTGGGAATGTTGAGCGGATGAATGAGGAAAGAAAGGTAAGAAAGATATATAATGCAAATGTTGATGGCGCCAGAAAGAGACTGCGGAAGACGTGGCATGACTAGGTTAACCAGATACTGGAAGATGGTCCCGTTAGAAGCCTCAAAAACTGGCGAGCTTGCATGCGAAGATGTATGAATGTGGTTGAGGCGAGGGTTGTATGTCAGGACAAGAAGAGTGTGGCGCTCTATTCTCTCTGCCTACCTCCACGGGGAAAAGGCGTGATGATAAGTAATTAAGACAGAAAGTACTTTTTAAGAGCATTAGGGGTAAAATTTTAATACGCAACGAAAAGCGCGCGCATAATGCGACGGAAGTTTACGCTATCAAAACGTAAACGCGCATGCGCATTGTGTTCAGCTAAGTTCCAACGCAAGGTATACAACACGGCACGTGGTTTATTATGTATGTATGCCAAAAAAAGGACATAATAATTCAAACGCGTGTACATAATTTTGAGTACTTGCATATATTTAATAGATTTTGATAAAACTGAATAAAGGTACAAAATTCATTAATTTTGACAGAGTGATAGGTGTTTCCTACGATCATCAGCCTGTGTCTCTTCAATTCTTGATATATGCCCACCTCAAAGTTCATCCGTTTCCCTGTCTGCCTAGTTTTATTGTTTGATCTGAATAACTAATATCGTGTTCAAACTTATTGTTTTTAGTCTGTTTCAATTTTGGTATTCTCGAAATTAGTTTTTAAACCAATAAACCTTATTACATCATTGAGATGGTGAAACATTTTTGGAAAGTTGTTCCAAATCCTTGCAATCATCTTTTGGAAGAGCTGGTGCTGAAGATAAGTCCGACCCTACTCATGAAATCTTCCGGTGTTGTACGTGACGCTATGAATATGCATATGTAGCGTAACGTGTGGCACACTAGTAAGATACACATGGTAACAAAAATAGGTATTCACACTATATTTGAAAAATAATTTATGAAAATTCGAGACTTACAGAGGTGCGATTACAAAATTAATGTTAAAAGTTAGTTGAGGTTACAATAAATTCCTAATTCTGTGATATTTGGTAAGACTTTCGATTGGTGAACCGTTTTAGGGCACTCTACACTACATTTTTCAATCACCATAATCACAAAATTATCTGCAAAATGAAAGTGAATTATCCGTTCTTCGTTTATATTCAGCGTACATTCTAGTTCTACAATTACAAAGACCAGGCAATTTAGATATTTGTGTATAATTTTTGGGTGATACCACATCTCCTTCATATACTGTAGTAACGGTATTGACAATACATCGATCCATATATTGCGTCTCTACAGGACATTTTACTCGCATTTTATCTCTGTTGTACCCAGACTGCATAGGCTAGGTAACACCTATGCGCATATCTCCTCAAAAATTTTATTTCCAGTTTAGCACAATATAAAGATTCGCTAACAAAAGGTTTACTCCCTGCCGTCCTGAATTCATAATGCAATCAAAAACAAATTATTATACATATCTGTTTAACCTCATACATACTTCACATCTCCTTTTTCTAAATTATGTTTTATCTTATATACCTACTTCATACCTCATTTTTATAAACTACTGTTATAACTTTAAACAACTACCTATATTATGCTAATTCTGTAATTTTTGCTATTCTACTCTTTGGATTTCTTGTATTTATTAGTATCTAAAAGATACTTCTGTGCCGTATATTGAAATAAATAAATAAATAAATAAATTAAAAATGCCCATGTTCTTCCATTCTCGTAGTCTACAAAAGCCTATCTTTGTTATGCCATCATACATGAAATTTATAGGCATATTAGGCTGTTTTAGTGCCGAATCGAATGAAATAAAATAAAAAAAGTGATTACACTTTCTTGTTTTCTTTTTATAATTTGGATGTGGATTTGGTCAATTATTTCGAAATCTCTTATGAAACTGCTTGCCTGGGAGATTGAGTTCGTTTAGTCTGGGGGTCACGCTACCTGCAAAGATTCTGGAGACAGTTTTATGGGTCGGCTCAAGAGTGAGATGGGACGACTGTTCCTCAATAAAGTTTTGTGTCCTTTCTTAAAGAATAACAGGGTACTTCCAAGCGACGGGTGTCAGTCCCGAATGCAGGAACCATGTTCTGGAAAGTTCCACTAGGGAGGCTTTTCCTGGGGCTTTCAAGAGTTCCGTTGTACCTCCGTCCCTTGCCGGTGTTTCATTGTTCTTAGATTGTTTAAGAGTCAATTCAATTTTGTCAATATTAATATCCTATGAAGTGGCGCGTGAGAGTTGCTTTGGGGTCTGTTTGAAATTGGCTCCTAGTTTGGAGAAGTACTTGCTAAGTACCTACGCTGAAGGAAGTTCTTTGTTAGAGAATTTCGGCCTGACTACGAAGACAAATAAAAATTAAATATTTTTATTTTTGAAGTGACACCTCTTTAAGCGCGTTAGGGATGTTGAATATGCAACGAAATGCGACGGAAGTTTTCACACTATAAAAATGTCCGTCAAAAAGTGTTAAGTGTGCATATTTTGTATATTGACTGAGTTCGCTTGTAAGAAACCCATACTGCGAATGTAGTATGGGCAGGGTGAAATGCGCATGCTCATTTTGTCTAGATATGATCCAACGCAAGGTCTACAACACAACACATGGTTTATTTGAGAGGTAAAAAACAAAGGCGCAATATCCCACAGAGGTGTTTCTGAGATAAATACAAAAAACTTGTCACTACACAAGGAAACTCTGGAATCTTATCGGAAAAAAGTTTTTCAAAATAATTGGAACTTCTGGTTTCCATTAATATTAATGTATAAATTAACATAAACAATCAAATACTGAACATTTTTACTTTTGTCGTTTACATAATTTGATATTGCTCTTATTGCTATGATGTTTCAGTCTAAAATCGACATCAACCCTCAATTTAGTAAGAAGGGATCATTTTCGTCCATGTGAAACATCTTTAGGAAAATGATAATAACAATTGGATCATTTATTTAGCGCCGTTTTCGTGAGAAGTGGATATTATTGTCTTCGCTTTTCATAGTAATTTGGACATTTGATTTTGGGAGAGATAGAGATAGATTTCCTATAACATCAAAAATTCAGTTAATTTTAAATTAGTAATCCTCCGTGACTGCATTAAAAATATTTTTTAATTTTTTTATTATTTCTGCCTTTGATTTTATTCCTCTCATTTTATGTAGGTATGCCAAAGGAGTATCTAATTTGTATTTTTATTATTTGACAGGCAGGCAGCTATTGTTAATAGGCCTGTATCGTGTGCTTCTCAGTGTAATACGCATTCTAATTTATTTACTCGTATTTTTTAAAATATGTATGTTTGTTAAGGCATTCGGTCTTAGGTTAGTTATAGTTGTAGATGAATGAGACCAAAATCATAAAAATTAGTTTAAAATAAATTTTATGAATATTTATCGTTCTTGTGAACTCTACGTTTTCACGTTTAGAAAATACTTAATCTGTAAATTTTCATTTAATCCGCTTAGACAGTTGAAGCAATCCTAAAAATCCCCTGCGTGAGAGAAAGATTTACAGAAACTTTCACAAATCAAACTTCTCGAGACTAAAAGATTCCAATCGCTTTATCGATCCGGAAAGTTTAAAGTTCGAGTTGAGTTGAAGTAGTTCGTCCTAATCCTACAGGAGCTTCTCCGAAATGGTTGATACCCTCGGGAGTACCGCAGGGATATAAACATGGCCCACTCAGCGAAATCGAGGATATTTCCGAGAAGGAAATTATCATAACTGCGGCTTTATTTATGTCTCAAGGATCTTCTCAAGCCTTTGAGCATCACTACAATACATATTACCATCTACATTTAAAATATTTTTTAAAACATTTATCGAATTTAAAAAAAAATAAAAACACAAACATATCATTATTGCACCATTAATTAATTAATTATAATAATTAAAAAATAATTAATACTAGATAGTTGGAACCTTTTATGCAGTGCAGGGACCCTGACCTAATAGGAAAGGGGTAGAAGAAGAAGAAGACTATTGAACATAGCATCCATCTCTTATATCCACTTAATAATGTCCTTTCTCACTCAACTTAGTACCTGAAATCAAAATCAAACATTTAATCATGGCCTCCCACTCCGTTCAGCTGACAGCACTTCGCTATCCATCCCCCCTTATAATGACAAATTTTTCAACTCTTGTTTCGAAGTGCAATCGGCTAGGCACAGACCATAACTATCTTCATAAGTAGATTAAAGCAAACTTTTTTGAAAAAAATTTCATTTTTTCCAAAATCTAGTTTAACACATCCTTGTCCCTACCTGTTCATTTCAGCCCCGGGAAAAGAGACTGATCAATCTACGCGATCCTCAAATCTCTTCCCTTAAATCACTGATTCTTTTATCGTTCGAAATAAGGAATAAAACACGAAATGAAATTATAAGTTGAGCGAGCAAAGGGAAAATACTTAAAAAATAGCGACCAAAAGGAATATATATTAAAAAACCGGCACGAAATAAATGCTTTCTGACCAACTGATTCGAAAAATAACTAAAAATGCTGCCCCCTTTCTCAAAATCTTCCCTTGTCTCACTTCTTGATATTTATTTTTGCAAAACAAAATTCAAATTTCATGAGTGTTCCAAACATTTCTCAATTCAAAATTTTCAATATTTAAACTACAAATTGTCGAGTTCTTACTCGTATAAAATAATAAAGAAAACAACTTTATTCAATAAGAAGGTACTTAATATAAAAACAGTTCTAATTTTGAAGACATTTTCATTATATTGCATCGCCAAATTATTTGATAGATATTTTGGAGGAAACACTATCTCCGTCTCGTCACCATGGAGCTACTGTTGTCACCTTAACACTGTATAACGGAAATAGTATAAATTTTTAACTAGCTGTAATCCATCAAAAATGAAGGTCCTCTTTCATGTCGGTTCCTAAGAAATTTGTTTATTTCGTTAAAATAAAAACTCAAAAAAAAAAATCGAAAAAAATTTTCAAAAAAATAAAAATTTGGAAAACAATCTATTATAAAAAGTTACGGACGGTACACGAAGTTATACGAAGGACGGAAGTACAGACAACCAGAAAACGAAATTATTGTAATTGGGATTGTGTGGTTGGTTAGAATAAATTGCCATCTGACAATAAACCCTCCACAGTATAATTAATATGTACCTATGCAAAAAGTGAATAAATATATAAAATGAGTGAAAAATATTTTAAAATTTTCGTGGTTAACTTTGTGGAAGTCGAATTGAATTATGTTTTTTTTATTAATAAATCTACTTTTTTAAAAGATCAATTAATCAATGACAATTTGTTAAAAAACTAATTAATAAAAGTTAACTTTGTTACTAAATTATCTGCCATTTCTGAGTTAATGTTGAAGTTTTTTATTCCCCTAAGTAGTTCTTCTATTCGCGGGTGTATTTTTCTTCTGGTTTGTCTAATGTTAGATAGTTGTCAGTTCATATAATTAATCTTGTATGCTCCACTATTACCCAGTGGATCTATTCCAGTCTCATTACTTCATATTATATATTTTTCTGCTATAAAAAGCTGATTTAAATTTATTTTCTTAACATAATGTGACCAGGACTGTGGCATGTTTTTCTGTATAAATGATTCTTCTCCATGTTTAGTTATCTCATTCTTTCTTTTGATTTTATTTTAAATTTTTTTCTTGCGTGGTCATTTTCCCTCATGTAGTCGATTCTTGTCGGTTGTAGTCTTCTAGTTTTAGGTTTCAGTTTATTAGTGAAGACGAAAACTGAAAAAGTTTTAGTATATTGCTGAAATTTTATTTTGTGAATTAAATAAAGTTGTGTTCTATCAATTAATTTTATTAAAAGTCAATTAATAAGTGTAAATTAATATGATATTCCAATTTCTGCTTGACGCTTTTGTACTTTTAGGTTTCAAAGCAAATGAAAATGGCTTCCCCGTTTAATTTATTACTCTGCCATTCAAACGGATACAGTTTATTACCATAATGCGGTGCGTACATAATACCTTTGTTACGGGCAAACATCGGAGATGATTGATATATATGACAATTGGACTAATGAACATATTCCATTATTCTCTGTGCAGGATCAAAGCCTTACCATTGTCCCGGGAATCTGAGAAGTCCCTTGTAGCAATTAAGCCGGGATCCGTGTTGGTTTGATCATCAATATCGCTCCCGGGCGGCGCGGGAAGAGGCTGCTCCTTGACAACAGACGGGATAAATTGGACAAACATCGCAGGAAGAGAACAAATCGGATTAAACCGAATGATGTAAGAAATCCTGGAGTCTTATGAATTTAACTCCTATGGCATTTAGAAATTTAAAAAAAAATCGACTTGAGGATAGAGCTGTTAAACTGCAAGATTTTAAACGTAGAGTGACGTCTAGGGCACTAGAAGATCACAGGTTTTTTTTAATTTTTTTTATTTTTATTTTATTTATTAGAGACACTAACAGGATAATGGGTACATGACACTCAGATAATAAACATTATAGTGAAGACTATGCCCATTATCCCAATTACAAGTGTCTTCGGCACGCTCTAGTAACATGTATTTTTGTAATTAATTATATTTCACATGTACATTTATGTATATTATATATTTGTGTTTGAGTGCAGTGCGATTAGTATTTAATGGATCTATAGGTTCATGTCGTCGTTTAGAAAATGGATGTTGTGTATGAGTGAGTTTTTGAACGAAGATAAGGTGTCTGCAAGAATATCAGCATCAATGTTAGGGTCAGCACAATACAAATTATATGTGCGACACAACCTTTTTTTTTTTGTTACTTACTTACTTACTTACCATCACGCCGTTCCCCGAGGGGGTAGGCAGAGAGGATAGAGCGCCATACTCTTCTGTCCTGACATACAACTTTCGCTTCGTCTACATTCATACATCTTCGTACGCAAGCTCGACGGTTGTTCCGGCTTCTAACAGGACCATCTTCCTGTATCTGGTTAATCTGGTCATGCCACGTCTTCCGTGGTCGCCCTCTCTTTCTGGCGCCGTTAACACTTGCATCATATATCTTTCTTACCATTCTTTCCTCATTCATTCGCTCAACATGCCCAAACCACCTGAGCGACCCTATTTTTATTCTCTGTATTATGCTACGATCAGCTTTACATTCATTCCTAATATCTTCATTCTTTACTCTATCATACATGGATTTACCACACATACGTCTAAGGGACCTCATCTCCACTGCATTCAATCTACTTTCGTTCCTCTTCTGCCAGCTCCAGGCTTCACTTCCATACATTAGTGTCGGTACCAGAACTCCATTATGTACCGCCATGTTTTGTTACTTTGTTGATTATATTTTATATAGGAGTAATGTATTCTTGGTCTACGAGTGACGGGTAAAAACAGCAGAAAAATGATATGTGGCTAGTTCATATGAGTCCTTCTAAATACATCACGATTAGAAGCCTTCGAGATGTGGGCCTACAGACTTGCCCTAGGAATTTCCTGGAGAGACCACATTACGAATGAAGAGGTTCTCAGCAGGATCGATGAAACCAGGCACATGATGAATACCATATCGAAAAGGCGCGCAAAATGGATGGGGCATATTTTACGCCATGAAAATCTGCTCTAAACTATACTGGAGGGAATGGTAGAGGGAAAGATTGCCAGAGGGCGCCCTCGCCGTGAATGCCTTGAGCAAGTGTGCCAATATATGAATTGTGCCCCCTACACAGAGCTGAAGAGCATCGCCGGAGACCGAGCAGAATGGAGAAGGAGATGTGCTTTGCTGCAAGCCAATCCCACGGATTGAAACCCAGGAAGGAAAGGAAATAACTCACGAACATCATACCTACTAGTATATGGCTGTGATAGTGACGTAGAGCGCAGCGAATTACTACTCTGGCGCTCGTTTTTTAAAAGACCCAGTCTGTCAATATTATATGGATGCCGACATAAGAGGCTTTTTCTGAATCTATTAGCCATAACCCTTTAAAAATTGTATTTTTTAACATGTAAGAATTTCAGTTTTATCTTGGTTAGTAGTTTGAATATCCTGGTATATAAAGTCTTTAACTACAATATTTTTCTCGAGGTTCATGAAATATTCATTTTTATATAGAGTATTGTCTTGTAGAGAATTACAGAGGGTAACCGAGGGAACACACCGAAGGGGAGAAGACGATCAAAGAAAGTTTACTATTCTTTTTCACGAACAAAAATGAAAATTTGATCAAAATCGTACAAAAGTCTTGAAAGTGAAATTAAGATATGTCTAAAACTAACAAAGTAATAGAATTTTAAATTTGCGTTTTACATGACTACTTTTGTTCCGTCCGGTGGAGTCGCGTGACGTCATCTCTCGTACCCGGTGTAGGCGACTCGTGCTCCGGCGCCCGGCTATGCGGACGCGTGACGTCACAGGTGAGTTGACGGTTAATCAGTTTGCGCTATCCAATTAAATATTATTATTCTCTGTTATTTATTGATAGAGAAAAGGGTATTTCCTCACATATATGTAGGAATATCATTGTATCATATCTCATTTTATTGTTTTGTATTGTTTGGTTTGTTTTTGATGACAGTGAAGCGGTTTTGTGTGGACGCCTCCTCGTGCCGCTTGCACCATATGAGTTTGAGTAGCGCGGGGAGGATGACCACTTTAGTATTAAGGCAAGGTTCAAATCCCGGTGAGTTCAATATTATTCTGCGTGATTCACTCAAGCCTGGGTGTTTTGTGATGTTTCGCTTATGTAATTGGGCCGTTGAAGCGAAAAACATGCTAAATTGGGTGGCGAAAGTGTAGGGCCGATATGGGAGCTATTGCTCATACAACTGCCTTGTTGCTATACCTACCCTATTTTTATGTCGATCGTAAATCTTCAATCGTTTTATGAACATCTACGGGACATCCTATATATTTTACTACTAAAGAAGCTTTTCTAGATTACTTCAGATCTTGATGTCGAACGCGGAGCAAATCATTTCGGACGACCCTCGCGAATTCCCTCCCCGTATAACCCGGGGTAGGTACATTTACGATGGCGTTCTGTAATCGCTTCTCAATTCTTCGCACTCTTCGGGGATTTAAAGTTTTTTCCCTGTGTCCGTTAACACGCGATAAAAAGCGCAACTTGGATATTTGGAGCACGTTTGTTATACCGATATCGATCACGAGTATGGATGGATACTTCTCCCAGAGGATTCGGAATCGCCGGACCCTTAGAGCCGCGTAAAGTTGTAGATAGGCATCTGCTACCGGCTCCTGCGATAGTTTCGGGACCCTCGTCATCCTCTGCGATCGTCTGTCAGCGGGGCTTAATGCTAAAAACGTGGCTGTTAAATGTCGTCAATTGTCGGCCAAAGTTTCGCAGTGTTCAACTTTGTATTTTGAACTAAAGGCACATTTTGGTATATACAACCCGTCTAATCTACGACGACTGATCGACTATTCATAAATTCAATTAAATCAATAAATCGTACTCCATCTTGACAGATGGGGAACTAACCACTGCACTGTCGAAGAAAATAAATGACGTCTTTAAAAATTAGATGTAACTATTTTTTAATAAGATTCGATCGATACCAGTCTTACAATTCGAGTATCAGAACAAATCAATCAAAATATTAATCAATGTTGTATTAGCATGTAACCACTAACGGTGACAGGTTTCGAGACGTACCTGTCTCTTCGTCAGGACAACCAACTACAACAGAATGTAAATACCACTACACACCACAACCTTAGTAGTGTATTCACACATTAACACCTACCCAAAATATTGGGTACGTCTAGAAAACGGTAGACTAAAAATCACTCTAAGGGGTTATATACTGACATAACTAACAGTTTTTTTTAAATGCATGACTACAAAGTTAATGCTATTAAAAATATTGATAATATTATAAACGAATGCCATAAATGGTTAAGTTAAGCTGAAATGAAATGTTTATTTGGAAATATTAACAGATATAAGAAAATGATATCATAAATATTTGAGAGAAAATAAATAGTTAGTAATTAACATATTAACTTATATCCTAACATATCCCACAGAAATAATTTTGAAGCAGTACATAATAATAATATAAGCATGTTAAAATAAAAGACATCAGTTGTAACAGATGTGAGTAGAAAATAATAAAGTAAATAATAATAAGAAAGTATACGTATTACCTAACTTTATGTATATCATGCATTGCAGTAATGAATCAATATTCAGTTATTAATCAGTATTAATTCAATGTTGCGTCGTAGAATTATGTTCACTTGTGATCTTAGGTGGTATAGAGACACATGATAGATATCGGTGTCGGTGAACAAGTCGTTGTAGACTCGGCATATTCTCACTATGGGGGAGCGTAATCCGTAATTGATACGAGCTACAGAAATGCCAAAAAAAATTTTTTCATTCATCAAAACTTATCACTGATAGATTTAAAGTGTGCTGACTTTGTTAAAATAAAAAAAAATTGAGTAATATTAGGTCCTTACATATGAAATTGGAGTTTAGTATGGGAGGAACATAAAGCCGATTTTTTTTATTATAATATATTTATTTAATCAAAGTATGTACCATTGCTATCTATGCACTTTTGCCATCTCATAGGTAGTTCATCGATCCCTTTACTAAAAAAACCATTCGGACGGGAATCAATAAAATCTTTGAAGGCGGTTTGGACTGCCCCATCGGAGTTGAATTTTTTCCTTTGCAAGAAGTTATCCAAATTTCGAAAAAAATGGTAATCTGTTGGGGCAAGGTCCGGAGAGTACGGTGGATGTCTTAGACATTCCAATTGAAGCTCCTCTAATTTGGTAGCCGTCTGTTGTGCAGTGTGTGGTCTAGCGTAATCATGAAGCAGCAGTGGCCTAGAGCGATTAACCAGCCTCGGTTGTTTAGCAGCTAGCTTTTCCATCATGGTTTGCAGTTGCTGACAGTAGACATCTGCCGTAATCGTCTGGCCAGATTAAAGAAAGCTGTAGTGAATGACACCAGCACTAGTCCACCAAACGCTCACAAGTAACTTTTTTGGAGTCAATTTTCGCTTGGGGCATGGTTTGGCTGGTTCGGCAGGGTTCAGCCATAGCGATGAGCGCTTCCGATTATCGTACAGGATCCACTTTTCATCACAGGTAATGATTCGATTTAAAATCCCTTCATTATTGTGCCGGTTGAGTAATGCAACGCAGCAGTCAACGCGCGTTTGTTGATTTGCTTCACTCAATTCGTGAGGTACCCACCTTTCAAGCTTTTTCACCTTACCAATTTGCTTCAAGTGGATTAAAACAGTTTTATCACTAACACCGCAGCCTGCAGCTAACTCGGATGTGATTTGCGATGGATCCGCTTCCTCAATAGCCTTCAATTCTTCATTATCAACTTTTGTCTCCGGCCGTCCACGGGGCTTGTTCTGCAGGTCAAAATTTCCAGAACGAAAACGTTGGAACCAAAAACGCACTGTGTTTTCTTTTGCGGCACCGTCGCCATACACATCATTAATCCTTCGAGCCGTTTCTGCAGCACTGGTGCCACGGTGGAACTCGTACTCGTAAATAACGTAATATTTCAATTTTTTCATTTTGTAAACTGAGTGTCGCAAAGAAAAAAACAATTGAGGAAAAAACAAATGAATTATAATTTTCAAAACACAAATACATGAGTAAATAGCTGTATAAATTTGGATTTGGAATTCCTAACCAAAGAAAAGATATTTGAGATCAAATTTGCCAGTACGGCAAAACGCCAATTTCATATGTATGGACCTAATATTTTTTCGGTATTCGGCCGAATGGTTCGCAATAATCAGCCGAATACCGAATAGTAAAAAAAGTAGCCGAATAGGTCGAATACCGAATGTTAGCCGAATATTCGTGGCACCTCTATTTATAACCTACGTATATAACTATATATAACTATTGTCGTCAAGCATTTGTTAAAATCATTTTAATTTTTCTTCCCAAAATTGAATCTTCTATATGTACTTTCGTAGATCTGCGTCCAGCAATAAGTTTAGGCCTACCCTTTTGTCTTCCACAGTTTCCTACCCGATGTTAAATACGTTAATATAATCTTTTTGTGCGAAATAATTCCAAACCTCCTAACTGATATTATATATTCAAAAGTAAGTGAGGTTATCTTCAATTTGCAATCGAGTTTGGGCCCTAAAATGCTAATGTACACCTTAAAAATAACAAATTTTCGTGATATCTGAGGTAAACGAATTCGCTAATTTCAGAATATATAATATAAAATTAAATTAACTGATTCAGAGAATAGCCATGAATTAATAATGTTGCTCCAAGTTCAGCCAGATTGCGTTCTTGGAGCGTCCTCCAGACGTGCCTGAAGTTTTGAAACAGAAGTTTAGTGTCGAAATGTATCAAGGTGTTGATCAAATTTAAAAGTAGAGTTTATATATTGATTTTTTCAAAAGAATATAGCTTTTCGCTGCGAACAATAGAATTACTAGTAAACCTGTCTGAAGAATAGAAAGTAAAATTGATTGAAAAACCAACAACATGAAAATAAACAAGGGATAATACTAGATTTACAAAGTTATGTACGTGAAAAGATTGTATGAATGTAAAGTAAAATTGTGGTATGGATTTAAAAATTCCTGGAGTGAGTAAGGTGAATTTGTATTTTTAATAAAAACGCAATAAATTGTTTTATTTAGGTATTGATAAATTCGCTTCTCAACGTTTCATATTACTTCAAACTATTTACCTAAAAACGATCACTGAAGCTCTGGCTAACTAAGTTAGGTTAGGTTAGGTTAGGTTAGGTTAGGTTAGGTTTGGTTAGGTTAGGTTAGGTTAGTGGTTGTGGGACACAAATGAAACACTAAAACCTTTTTGATATTTTTTTGTCTATAACACAAAGCCACTGGACACGAATTCTATCGAAGCACCTTCTTTAATTCTTATAATAACTGTCACTAAAACAAATTTTCCACACACAGGTTCGCACTAATTCACTTTCGAGAATATTTTGCTCGCAAGTAGGTTCTTGGTACTTCTTCACTTTGTTACTTATTATCTGTCGTTTGTTCACACTCTGGCTACACTCGCACGGTTCGCGTTTATCTGTGGAGCAAGACAGAAATAACGACTACTCAACTCGCGCGCGCGCCCGCTCGCCTTTTATACAAAAAACGTTGGTTTGTCGAATGTTCGAGACTATTTGAGAAGTTTTTCCACGTTTCCAATAATTTCTCTGTATTTTTAGCGAGTGTGAGAACCGCCCAGTTGATTCCAGATTCGTGTGGACCGTTCGAGAAATTTGGATAGCGTGAAATTCTTTCTCTTGCGACAATATTAATGAACAGGTATCAAAATATTAACTTTTCGACGGACAAGTTTATATTATTCCCTAACAATGAAAAGCATCATTTTTATCCACTAAAGTTTACTTAAATTACAAGGTAACCTAGTGGAACCTACCCCACTTTATGTACACAAAATTAAAAGTAATTTAACAGAATACAAAGCCCTTTGAGCTCTTTAATTTAATTGTACGACCATAGGGATTTGAATAAGGGTACAGCATTATAAATGACATAGTATAATATAAGCATATTATAATATATTTATAAGTCAATTCAATTATAACGAACTAGTGCTCAAGGATTAGAATAAAATTATAATTTAAGGGTTTAATCTAAAAACGAGTGCCATTGTTTTGCGTAGGACCCAAAGAATAAAAATTTGGGGGTTGGTATGGAGGCCGGAGCTAACAATATATTTCTAATTGTCTTAGAGTGCTTCTAATAAAAATTCTACCCTTGGATTGCTTTGCCTTATTTACTTTTTTTTCGTTGCAACAAAAGGCCGTGAGGCTAACTTACTGTAGAGAAACACATCACAAAGACATACAGGCTTAAGAAAATCATATTCAGTGTTACACTAGAGTGCTACCGTACTCATCTCAATAAATACTTCTTAGAGAAATAAGGCAGTCCATTTTAGTTTCTAACTCTGTTGCAACATAATTTCATAAATTGTAATTAATTCACATTTGTTAACTTTTTCATACTATTGAATATATATTACTTCTTCTTAATACTTTTGTTATTGTATATATACTCTGTAATTGTTATTATTTTTTATCTCTCTTATTTTATGCTTACTTTTGACAATACTATGTTATTTTATATTAACTCTGTATTCTACATATTTTATCTTTATTATCTTATACTTACTTTTACTTACTCTCTCATTTAATATTATAAGGTAATTAGTACAACATCAAATTACTGTAATAGGTTTTGTAACAGGTGAAATAAATAAATATATAAATAAAGTAAGTAGCGATATCATTTGCAACGTCACTGTATAAACATTTTCTTCCTTTTCTAAATGTATAAACCAATGGGATTCACGAAACCTCCGAATGCAAACGGTAGCTAAGCCCTGTTCTTACAATGTATAGTAGAGGCGTGCAGCGCATACAAGCAAAAAAGCTGTGCATTGGTAAAGATTCTGGGAAACAAATATTAATTAAATAACCCTTATCTTATTCATTTAAAATTCTAGCTGTAATTCGTCCTACGGCTAGAAGTTTTATTTCCGACGTTTCTGTACCTAACTTCATGTCAATTCTTAATTTATCTCACTTGTTTTCACCCAACAAATTTGTTCCTTAGATCTAGTCAAGTCGAGAAAAAACTCATCCTGAACCGTGTATTTTTACTTATCTGTATGTCTGCGAGTTTTTTGTAATAGACAAGTACATTTTTCATGGAATAGCGTGTTTCTTCTTAAGGTCCTACGCCATGTGAGAACGGCGCGCATGTCACTTGCAGGAATTATATTTTTTACAAATTCCACCCAAAACTTTTGTGTGAATTCTATATCTCATTTCTATGGTGAATGTAAATACCATCTATCATATCCAAAAGAAACGTAAATCTGAAATTAGTATTATTCCCGATTTAATTATATATATAATTATCTTCCAAATATATTGAAAATTTTTGCTGTGTAACCTGTATATAAAATATTGACTTATTTAGAAAATCTTGTTTACAGTACTTCTTTTATAGTGACGTTATTTTTGTGGATTGATGCTACTCAAAATAGTTCGTTATATACAGTTAAAAAATTCACAAAATGTATATACCCTTATAGGTATATGCGTATATATATTTTTTTATATAGGTATTTTTTAATATCGGTCACAGCATAACCTATGTTTATACCCACTGCACGCCACTGATATGAAGTATATTTTTGACGGCCCCTGGAGAAACGGTGGTGACTATGTCGGTTAGTTGTTTCATTGCTGTTCGCGCATCCGAGGTTCGATTTCTCCAGCCGTGTAATTTCGTTTTTTAGCCATGAATTCTAGTAAGTTATAGAGTTACGGGACAGACAGGCAATGAAATTATTATATTTAGTTTAGATTCCTCAGTGGTGATGTAGAAGGGATCAAATTTTACAGGTCTCTATATACAGGACATAAAATGGGTATCAAAATTTCCTCACTAATCTGGGTATAAGGTGCGGTTCTGTTGATAAGATTTTTGCCTTGTCAAATCTGATGAAGTGACAGAGATTCCCTTTGGATGCATGTTCGTAGATTGCCGATATATTGGAGTTGTTGTTTTTCAATTTCAATTTCAATTTCAATTTCATTTTTATAATTTTTTTTTTTTTTTTAAATAGAGATGCGAACACGGAATACGTGCAACATCAATATTCTTACTATTTTCAAACTAAGCTAAACGCTTGTGCTATGAAAATAGGACTAACTTGCTAGTCTGGGCTGAGATTCGAACCCGCGACCTTTGGATCACGAGGCGAGTGTCCTAACCACAAGACCAACAAGCTACTCTTTTTTATTTTTAACATAACTTATTTATAACATAACTTTTACATTACAAACATATGTTCAATTCGTAAATATTATTAAAAATTGAGATAATATATAAACAAAAAATATCAAACGTATATAAATTCATTCATATCAAAACCCCCTCAGACACATGGAATATATCAATACCCAAAGCGATTTTGTTCAGCATAGCTGTGGCTCTTCCAACAGGCATAACCATCGGCAGGTTGATCCTGTATATTGGAATGCGAAACAATCTATGCTGACGATGTCTAATGTAATTATCGGGAACATACAAACCAATGCTATGCATAATTTCAGGATTATCGATCACACCGCGCAACAATCGATAAAAATGTGTAATCAAATACACATTCCTTCTAGTCTCTAGACTATTGTAGCCAAGCATACCCTGGAGAAACTCGGTTGGGTAAAGCCAAGGATAATGCCCGTACTCTCTCATGTAGAGATATCTTTATATTGCGTTTGGTTTGTCCTGTGTAGAACGCTCCACAATCGCATGGTACTCTCTATACACCTGGAGATCGAACTATGGGGGCTGAAAATTGTACCACGAACTTTACACTTCTTCACCCCACACGTTCTACCCTCGCGGGGGTGAGACACCCGACCAAAATGCGGGAACATCGCACCGCAGCACTGCAATTTGGAAATGTGGACCTACCCCATGAAAATTTAATTAGGACCGCTGTTCGAATCTCAATTATGGCGGCGAACATTGACCGAGCAAATTCGACAATATAAATGAAACAGTCCACTAAAATGAGTAAAAAATAGTGAAAATAGCGGATATTATAATTAAATCTATTTTGGTGTAGTCTGAAGCCGACCATTTAAAAATTCGAGCGAATTACATTTTGTAAAAAACATATATTTTCAAAATTTAAGACAATACGATCGACCGTATTCTGAAAAAAGCAATATTGTATTGTATTGTATGTACATCTACATCTCGTTTAGTTTTTTTTATTCTTTTCTTTAAAGTGTTGGAATAACAATCTTAAGATACCAATATTGCTATTAAACAGGTAATACAAGGAATTCTGAAAATTTATTATTTTTTTAATACTTTTTGAAATAATAAAATCTTCTCTTTAATTTTATTATAAAAATTGTTAACAATATAAAAAGGGTTAAAATGTCAGAAATTTTTTATTATTTTTTAAAAACAGTCTCTTAAATCTCTCATCAGTCTTTTTCATTTAAAAAATAAATTGCAAGAAAACAATTTAACTGATTTAAAAATATTTTTTGTGAATTAAAGGCAGTTCATTTTGCAATATAACTATTGAAAAAAATACCACGTCACATACATGCCCATCAGATTAAAAACATGGAGTCTAAAAAATCGAGCTACTTTTATCAGTACTAAAACATCAATGGTTTGGTAGTTTATTTACCAATGTATTTGTTTAGGCGGACATCGTGTAAATAGCCATCCGCTGGTGAATTTAATATTCAATTAATACCTCTCAAAATGATAATCATGCAAAAAATGTCAAATTACTTTTCCTCTCTCTGAAAAACATACATGAGTAAACCAAATACGCCCACAAAATGACCACTGACCTGCGTTAGACTATGCTCTTCAGCTTCGAAGACAGTCGAAATTGTCTGGTCACAAGGATCTTCGTGCCGCCTTTTTGTGCAGATATCTTGAGAAGTCTTTCTTAGTTCTTCCACGTCACAAATAACACGCGAAAGAATATAAACTGGTGAAATCCCGGAAAAAAATATGATTACAATATTAACATAGTTCGTGTCATTTTAGATTTTTTTTTGTAGAATGAACAAGGAAATATTGTGAAGAACATTTATCTGTCGAGTTACCCGCGATTGTTTTACCCGATATTACCCGACCCCTAAACATAAAATAAGCGCGTATGTAAATAACGCCGATGTTCTTAATTGCGTTATAAATGTTAATTATTATAAGGTAATTTGTAAAATTACCTACCTTTTCTCTAAATAATTATATTCTCTAAAATATTCCGGGTAAATGAGGAAAAAGCAAAATAATGCTGATCAGAGCATTAAATATAAAACTCACAAATATATGATATAAAAAAAACATTTCACCCGAACGTGAAGAAGAAAACAAATATTAAAATATCACGCGGTTAAGACTTGGCTTTTGTAAATTAAAAAAAAATCGGCTTATCATTTATACTTGCAGAGAAAATGGTGAAAATATGCGAAAAAGAGTAAAAAACGTTTAAAAACGGCTTTCTAAGAAAAAGGCTTCATATATATTATATACAGATCGAGTTCGTTAATTTAAAGGTGACGTCACTCTTTGTTCCAATGCATGATTTTCTAGCAAATATTGATTAAATTTACGTAAAAATATTAAAAAATTGAGCGCGGCATTCGTGCACGATGGGAGGTCTCCCGGTACTGAAGAGAATTAAATAAATCGTATTAATAAATACATTCCAGCGGTAATACGATGCGTTTCTGGAAAACAAATGAATAGCTAGAATATACATCAAATTTATCGTCTTGTTTAGCTTATAACTTTTCTAAAAATAAAGATAAAAAAATCTAAAAATAGGATCATCTGTGAAAAGCTGGGCCCTACAAAACGTATTTTTTAGATTTGAAATTGGCATTACTGCTGCGAAGCTACGGCTGAAATGGTGAAATCAGGATGTAAGCTTCCGTCTCCCTAAAACGTTTTATTTTAAACAATATTTTTTGCTACACTCGTTAGCTGCACTCTTCCTCTATCGATTGAGATATCGCCGGTGAATGTAGGCCTTCCTGTCGCCGAGCAGCATACAAAAATATAAAAAACGTCGAAAAAACGCACTAAAAAGATTGGCGCTGCTTGGACACGCGTTTGGAAGTAATTATTTTCAATAGAAAATATGCGCACCGTCGAGCGCCACTTACGTGTCTGTGCGATTTTTTTTGACCAAGTTATTAAAGAAACGGAAATTTCGACTTTGGTTGCGTACCGAGAAAAGTGGAGGGGGTGAAAAAATTTAAATTTAACGTAGGATAATCAGTCACGAAAGCTCGATAGGAAAAAAAAATGTCACAAGTCAAAGTTTTATATAAATCTAACAAGTCGTTTATCAAAAACCTTATTTTCTTGAAGGACATAAAACTAAAGTGAACTATTTTTAAACTATTTGTTATAGTTTATTAAATAGAAGAGGTATTTTTTATTGACGTTTTAAAAATATACAGGCGAAAGATGATTTTTAGTTCGTGTTACGGTATGGAAGAACCGAACGCCCGCTATTCGTTAAAATTGCCTCGTATTGCTTGTATTTATGCGGCCGAGTATTCGGTCAGAGGTTTGCAATAGTTACAATCCTTACGTTAAAAGTTTATTTATTTATTTATTTTGTTTTTGGAAAATTAACAGCAAAACAACAATCTTAAAAATATGAAATAATGGTTTTTACAATTACGCCAATTACAAGTTTTCCACTGAATATATAAATTTACTTTAACTTACTTTAATAGCGAGTGAAGAGGGTGGAGGGGAATGTGGGACGGGAGTAGAAGGGAAGATATATGTACAAATTAGTTTGGGTGGCGGTAGTGTAATATATATAATATATATATATACATTATAAATATATATTTTTTTTTTTTAAAATAGAGATGCGAACACGGAATACGTGTCACATCAATATTCTTACTATTTTCAAACTAAGCTTGTTCTATGAAAATAGGACTAACTTGCTAGTCTGGAGTGAGGTTCGAACCCGCAACCTTTGGATCACGAGGCGAGTGTCCTAACCACAAGACCAACAAGCTACTGTTTGTTTTATGTTTCTTATTGTTGCGTTGAAAATGTCAATGTGGTGATAATTTGTGGATCTGTACATAAAGGAGTTTTGTTTTGAGTTGGTCTTACAAAAGGGGAGATGAAAAGTAGGTGAATGTCTGTTATTGCGAGTTGGGATGTGGAAAGATATTCGTTGAAGAAGTTCCGGACTATCAACTAGATTGTGTGTTATTTTGAATAGCATCACCGCGAATGAACTTAAATTATAAGAAATGTACAAAAAATGTATGGCAAACTAACTAACTAACCATCACGGAGTTTCCCGCAGGGGTAGGCAGAGAGGATTGAACGCCACACTCTTCTATCCTGGCATACCACTTTTGCTTCGGCACACATTCATACATCTTCTCATACAAGTTCTACGGTTGTTGAGGCTTTTAATAGGACTATCCTCAAATACTTTTACTTGTAGTATCTGATCGTGCCAGGTCTTTCGCGGACGCCTTATTTTCTGTTGCCTTATACTCTCGCCCTATATATTTTCTTAACCTCCTTTCCTCGCTCATACGTTCCACATGACCAAACTGTCTCAGTACTCCTTTCTTTATTCTATCTACCACACTACAGCCAGCATTGCATTCACTTCTAATTTGTTCATTCCTCACTCTATCGATCAAAGATTTTCCACACGAGCGTCTTAGTGAATTTATTAAAACGTGAAAATATTCCTCTGTCCTTCCGTGTACCCAAACAATGGTGGTAACTTCTCTACAGTTAATTGTTCGTAAAACACACACCCCGTTCGTACACCCTTAGACAAGCATTCACACCCTCACTTTAGAACTTTGAACTTTCACTTATCCCAGTGAATAATTGTACTCATATCATTAATAATATAATGGGCCTAAGGCATTTTTTGTACGTTAACTTGAAAGGAAACTGACATAAAACTTTGATAGTTAGTGTTAATTTCTTTTGATATACGAATTAAGTGGATATCGCCGATGTGGACACCACACTATGACAAATATACAAACATGATAGAATCCATCCAAAAAAGGATCACTAGAATAACAACCACACTATAACAAATATACAAACAGGATAGAATCCATCCAAAAAAGGATCACTAGAATATTAGTGTATGGAGAAAGTACCAGCAGTTAATTTAAATCATACAGAGATAGATTAATTCATTTTCATCTACTGTATCTAATAGAATGAATAATCGGTGATTTAATGATATTAGGTATATAACAACTCTGCCAATGCCGGTCCCAAGCCCGGATGCAAAAGGAGGAGGGTTCGTGGGTAAGGTCAGCTGCCTGCCTGCGGTAAAAAAAGTAGCAAGCTCACAGTCCGGAACACCAAGCCTCGGTGGATCCAAAAAACCGACCAAAGCGCGAAAAAGGATAAAACGATTTGCGAGATAGCTGGACATCTGTATCCCAGGAACAGGCTCCGAGCAATGACAGGACGCAGTTCTAGATGAAGCAGAAGAAGAAGAAGAGGTATATAACATTTTAAACGGTCATCTTGATGTACAATATATTCTTAGCGAAATTAAAATAACAGTACTTATTAAAGTCACCTCAATACGCAGTATCTTTCATTTAAAATTTGTAATGCGTATATCGGATACTTCTCTCCTATACCGTGATTCATTAAAACGTACAATATTCTTCATTCGCAAAGCAATAAGACAAATTTTCACAAATAACATTTAATTGTAATTGACAATATGATCATTAATGTAACAGATAAAACAACTTCCTTGTGTGATAATACCTTAGTAATATAATAATGTAACATAATATGATATCATTTAGATGAGGTTAGGTTATGCCATCATGCACAAAATGTATGAGCATGTCATGCCTGTGTTTGTGCTCAACTTAATAAAAAGGTAAGTTTTTTTCGAAGTTAAAGTTTTCAAATAAATAAATATTATATTTTGGTAGAAGCTATAACTTTGTGGCTTGACATATTAAAATAGAATGAAAAACGTCAAATTTGTATGAAACCACGAATTTATTAATTACGAAAGCCACAAAGCTTGAATCAACCTTTTTTTGTATCGTTTCGTTTTTTAGTCCGTCTTGTAGTTTTAGTTAACTTTTGGTATCATTATTAATGTAGTTTTATTATGGTAATTTGAGTAATTAGATAATTCAGTTAAAGTTTGGAATTATCTACTGTTTGCACATGTTTCCGTTTTTATTTCTAGTTTTTAATTCGTTATTTGCTTGGTATTCGTTTTTAAATCTGTCCTTGCGTGGTCTTCCAGTGTCAGTTTGTATCTAATGAAGTTGTTTTTTTGTATTGATGAGATTTTACACATTTTGAAAAGGTTTTCAGGTTGGCCCTTACACGCTTATTTTTGTTTTTTATTTGCGACATTTTTCGTTATTCTTATTTGTAGTGGTTTTATTTTGTCTTAATGCGAGATGGATGACCACGGGTCTCGCTCGCACCTCGCGGTCCAATCGGCGGGTGCGACGCGAGGCGCCACACACGCAATTAGGCTATCGTCTGAGTTAGTAGTAGCGTAATGAATAATTTTACAGGCAAAAAATACGTACAGTTACCTACGTGTATCATTACACTCAGATCTCGAATCATTTCCCGTATCGAGAGAATAAAACACTAAATATGTTTGGAATATAAGTGGATGCTGCAGATACTATTGATTGCAAAGTTGACATTATTTTTCTTTGTTGCTTATATTAAATGCATGTATTATCAACGTTTTTGTATACGTTTAATTAATTACATTTTTTTTTCATAGTTCTACGGAATTACGCGCAAGGCGGACGGTTAAGCCATATAGTCACTAGGGAACAAATAGCGCAGCATTCCGCGCGGCACGTCGCATGAACAACTACGTTCATGTTTCGGGGACAATGACGCGGTCATTTGACGTGTACACACCGGGACTCACATATCTTGTCGCGGAAATGTCACCCGATGAGGTTATGATGACAGCTTCGGTATCTATTTACACTTCGTCATTTAGCGAAAACGGGGTTCCGCGCAATTCGAAATGTTTTTTTGGGTCGCAATTTCAAATTAACGAGGTTTTACTGTAGTAAATTGAATATTATTAAAAACAAGGTCCTTTTTGCAAATAATTATTGTTTTCCACACGTCGCGGAAATGTCGCCCTATGAGGTTATGATGACAGCTGCGTATCTATAATATTTATGTTAACGATTTTATCGAAACGTAAGAGGAGAAAAAGGTGGTGGATGCGAAATTATTTACTGCAAAGAGAAAGAAGGGCGGATATTCTATGCGATCTTCGATCGATACAGCTCGATGAGTCCACGAACAATTTCGTTTCCCCACATTGTCATCTTGACAGATACAGCGCATGCGTATTCACTTGTAAACATACCACGTGGTTCTGACGCTCCGCGTAATGTCGCAGTGAGCTCGCTCGGGTACCGTGCGCATGGCAACGTCGCCACGGCACGTAGAAATGTCGCGCTATGTTGTGCGTGACGGCGCGGTGCACGACGTTGCAACGTCACGTAGGCTCTCCGCGCGTGCTGTTGAGGGACAATTTGTCCCCTAGTGAATACATGGCTTTGTGCATCAACCTAGTAGGTAGGAAGTAAATAAAATAATGTGGACAGCAGTCCTTCTCCTGGTAGTGTTGAGGTCCCCTGTGTCCCACGTGGAGTGACGCGCGGATAAGAGGAAATTGATATCCGTGACGATGATGGATGCGCCGGGATGGATTCATCGATCCGGGCCCAAAATGGCGGCGCTCAAAATTAACTCGACAAACTACCGCTAGTGCGTCATTACACGGCTGTTCCAGAAACTTCTGTTTTCTGTCACTTCTCGCTCTCTGTTAGGTTTTCACCCGTCCTGAGACGTGATGGTCAGGTGATTTGTTAGACGTGGCAGACAGAAAAACCTTTCATCTCACAGAGAAAAACAGTAAAAAAACTCAGGTAATAATGTTCTCTTGTCGTTACTATCAAATAGTATATTTCATTGTATCGATTGAGATGCTATGGGCACGTAAGACGGAGACCACCAGACCACACAGTGAGGCAGGACATGGCAGTGGAGCTTCATCGGCAGCTATCCAGAGGAAGACCAAAGAACTCCTGGATGACTCAATGCTCCAACATATTACAGAGAAACGGCCTGAATGAAAGCGATACACAGAATTGAAGAAGATGTAGCCTGAGAACGAGAAGAGCAGACCTCAACAGCCTACCTAGGCAATGAGTTGGGACAGTGCAAGGAAGAAGAAAGCCTAAAAAGAAAAGCCTTCGAATCGAGCATACTGCCAGGGATGTCGTACGGAGTGAAGACGATGACCCTAACAAGTAAAAGTGTAGATCTATGGAGAGATCCGTGCTTAGTATTAGCCTAAGAGATAAAACAAGAAATGATGAAATTTATAATAAAAAAAACTAACCCGTAAAAACCAAGTTTTATTATACTCCCTTTCTCATTTACAATTTGAAACAGGTTTGGCGCTTACCCCACGCGTTGGGATTGAGTCGGGCGATGCTGCGAAAGGGAGTAATAAATAATTAATTAAAGAGTTAAGGTTGTTATTACGGTCGTAAGCCATATTTAACTGTAACTGGTTGCGGACTTTTTACGGTTCGTATAAAATATCTGCAACCAGTTACAGTTAAATAAACAATAATTAATAATTTAACGAATTTATTGTCGCCACGAGTCGCCTGCAAAGTTTCAGCTCGATGGGATCACGGGAAAAGGGTTAAAAATCAATCCAAAGTTTTTTCGATAGACAAGCAAGCAGACGCTGCGAGTTAAAAGGCGCAGAACTGAGTAGTGGATATCATGGATGGCGTAGAGAAGCTAAAATGGCAATGGGCAAGGCATGTTGCAAGGCAGAATGCCACAAGATGAACTCCCGGAGTTCTGAAGTGGAGACCTTGGAAGAACAAAAGAAGCGTTGGAAGACCTCAAAAGAGATGGGCCCACGATATAGCCGCTGTGGGAGGAGGGAAGAAATGTTGAACAAATTAGTCTTAAATTCTTAATCAAAGATATCGGCGCCGCAGGTCTTGAACGTGGAAAAATCTTGGAAGTGAAAATTAACACACTTCCCGTCATCCAATCGTGATGAAACTTGGCGTATAGATTCAATGAAGCAAACTTGAACGTGGTCTCAAACGTGGAAAAATCTCGGAAGTGAAAATTAACACACTTCCCGTCATCCAATCGAGATGAAACTTGGCGAATAGATTCAATGAAGCAAATGCCATGGCTTTTACCACGATTTTTATGTACTTTATTTCATTTTAAACTTCTGTACCTCTAAAAAAGAACATCCCTTATATTTATATTATCCCGCATATTAGTTACTTTTTTCTTCTTATATAAATTATGTACTACTTACTATTTAATACATTATGATGATACTCATCTCCTATTCACGAGTTGTATTACTCTTGTAGAAGAGAATACCATTGCAAAAATTGTCGCTATCTTTACTTAAAAAAAATGTATTTATAATTTTTTATTTTTTTATTAAAATCATTATGAAACGGAATTGATTTTACTTTCAGTACCTTTGGGAAAAAAGTGATGTGTTTTTTTGGAGCATAATATTTTTTCTTACACCCCATCTTTTTTGCTTAAATACTAAAATAGCCTGTAAATATACCCTGGAGGAGACTTGATCAGAATGCCTAATATTGGTTCTTGCTCTGCACACCGTCTGCCAGCGGTCTGATTGATGAGATTTCCTCTGTGGTCCAGCTTCCAGCATCCCTTTCTATCATACATAATTATTATTACCGGATGAATGATCACGTGACTGGACGTGCTCCGGGTATCCGAATGAGAAAATATTCTCCAGAATTCATCCTCCTCATCTGCAATGGTTGCAGAGATGCTGCTGTTGCATTATGATTGTGTACAGTGGACTGTAAAAATGTATTTTTTATTTGCATTTTTATTTAATACTAGCGGTCGTACCCGGCGTTGCCCGGGTTAAAGACGTGTTGTGATTGTGATGTAAATCGTACGTCTCAGTCTGAATTGACATATCGCACTTCTCAATTATAATGATTTCTTTGTCTGTCTGTCCATCCGTCCGTTTCGAAATTTGAAAAAAAAATTCGAATTCATTTTTTCCAATTTTTTTTTTAAATTTTTTTTCAAATTTTTTTACAATATTTTTTTTTTTAAATAAAATAAATACATACTTATACTTTAGAAACCGATGTATCAGAGCACCGTAATTTTTGACGGGTTACAGCTAGTGATAAAATAATACCTCGCATATCAAACTTTTGTCGAAATCAATTTTTTTTGTGCATTTGTCTTTAAAATGTGTGGATATATTATAATCTGGCAAAAATTTATTTTTAAAACAATTATTTGTATCTCTTATTCCGCACTCCTCGTATTCTATATATTGTAAAGAATCTAGGTATTATGCATTTTTTTACCTCCCCTGTAAATTCTGTATTAAGTGACTGGCTTATAAAGCCATGTATTCTCTAGGGGACAAATCGCGAAACATTCCGCGCGGCATGTCGCATCAACATCTACGCTCATGTTTCGGGGACAATGACGCGGTCATTTGACGTGTACACACAGGGACTCACATATCACTTGTCGCGGAAATGTCGCCCGATGAGGTTATGATGACAGCTGTGTATCTATTTTCACTTACCGCCCGATGAGGTTGTGATGACAGCTGCGTATCTATTTATTTTAACGAGTTTATTAAGAGAAGAAAAAGGTGGTGGGTGCGAAATTATTTTCTGCAAAGAGAAAAAAGGATGGATATTCTATGCGATCTTCGAATGTCTGACGGCTCTATTGTCAATTTCATTCGAATGACAATTTATTACAAATAATCGGCCTTTCCATAGCCAAGCAAGACAATATTAAGGAACGCTGTTGGCCCTCACATCAATTAATTTTTATATTCACGGTTTGAAGTGTCCCACAAAATTGTATGACTTTGGTAGAGCGCGATGAGTTGGAGAACAATTTCGTTTCCCCGCGTTAATGTCATTGGCGGATACGGCGCATGCGCATTCACTTGTAAATATACCAAGTGGTACTGACGCGCGGCGTAATGTCGCAGTGAGCTCGCTCGGGTACCGTGCGCATGGCAACGTTGCCACGACACGTAGACTCTATGCCGCGCGTGCTGTTGAGGGACAATTTGTACCCTGGTACATGGCTTAAGGTATTGTTTTATCGTGAGCGATATGCATCACAGATTGTGAATTCTAAATTCAGAGGTGATAGGTGATTACAAATGTCTGATTACGAGCCGGTCGCTTGAAAATTGAAAACCGGGCGGTATAAAATAGACGCGTTTAATACGAAGTTTATTAGTTAAGATGTCTAACCACAAAGGTATTTTGTGTTGTATGTGACAGGCTTAGCACGAAATACATTCATTAATCCAGAACCCCGAAAACAAAGCAAATGTTTGACTATCATAATTGAGATTATTCGCCAACACGAAATATTTAGCAGTATTCTGTTTAACCCTTAATTACTCGCATGAAGAAAATTACATAACTACTCGCTTGGGGTCTCAGGTGACCCCGAATTCTTGGAATTATTTTTAATATACACTGAATATATATGTAAATAAAGCTATTTTATTATTAAAGTGCTTTATTTGAAGTATTATATTTTCAAGAAACAACATGAATTAATATCTAATTAGATAAAAAACAAATTAAAGTAAAATAACTAACAAAAAATTAACATATTATACTTATGGTTAGATCAATTTCAGGTCAGGTCAATCAAGATCAGGCGGCCCTCGTAGAGCAGTGGGTATGACACTCGCTTCCCATACCGAGGGTTCCGGGTTCGATTCCCGATGAGGTCACAATGTTAATCTATGTGATTTACTTAAGCCTGGGTGTTTTGTGATGTATTTCGCTTCTGTTATTGGGCCTTCTGGCCTGTTGAAGCGTAAAAAAAAAAAAAAAAGAAAAAAAAAAATCAAAGTTAAAAATTACAATGGGACTCTCAGAAATCATTATTATCACATTGTTGACAATATATCACACAATATGCACACAAATTTTGCGCTTTTTGCATCTTGTTGCCACTTTGCGATCGCTTTTCTGACGAAAGTCGTTGCAACGCCCACGATTTTTTGTGGTTGATGAACGCAATTTTCCAGGTCGTGCACTTCTATAAGATGATTTTTTACAATCTTAGGAGTTGCATTGACTTTGAGTCGTCATCTCTAGTTATTTTGAACAAGCTCGACAGACAATTGCCGCAAGAAATGACGCTGCAATGCACAACGAGTGCATTCATGCTTGTGACATTTAAAATGTAATGTTTGGATAACTTTGTTTTATGACATGTATTTATTATTTATAAACTTAACTAATAATAATATAAATTGAAGTATGTAACGTTCTTGACCCGGGACAATTATACCTTAAAACCATACTTGTAAAATTCCACAAGGACAAGGTAAATTCTAATCGTACACAACAAACACGGGTTACAAGGTTGGCAAATACAATTAACTTCGAGGTACCTAAAAGGAATACGTCTTTTTGGGCAAAGACAATTTAATTTCACTGCCCCGCTTGTTTTCAACAAGTTACCTAATGAAACTAAAGAAATAACCCTACACAAACCTTTTAAACGTCATATTAATAAGTTTATAAAAATATCAGGTAGAAGGTATGCTGAAGAAGTGATCCGCCCTTGACCTCTGAATTGGCAAAAACTGATTTATATAATTTAAAGTATACTATAATATAATTTTTTTTTGTAACGACTTAAATTCTTATCTTAATTTTGTATGTGTATTTTCTTTTCTTCTCTTTTCTCTTAGATTTAGGTATTCCTATAATTTACTTCAAATTCTTATCTTGATTCTGTATGTATATTTTCTTTTCTTTTTTTTTTCTTTTAGATTTAGATTCTTTAATTGTCATTTTTTACTACTGCATAAATACCATATGACAATAACTGCCACAGAACAGATTTTTACCTAGTGTGGCGGTTATTAGTATCTTGTATTAACTAATGTAAATGTAAATAAACAATTAATATTAAATTTAAAATAATAATAATAATAATACACGAAAAAATATAATAAAATAAGCGAATTACCTCGTTCATAAAAGTTACGTAATTACTCGCATGGGGTCACCGCTCAAGAGAGCAGATACGCATTATTCGGCTCTCGTGACTTGATCGCTACTAAAATGCAAACTTTGACATGAGTTAGAAAGCTAGCGGGGCCGCGGGAAAAAAGGGAACACGGCAAGTAATTTTTTTTTAACTCTTAAAAGACTGTGCTAAAAAAAAACTTTGAGGACGGTGGAGTAACACAGCGTTACCTTATTAAAAATCGGCATAGTTTTTAATATGTGATAAAATATACATATATACAATACAGATAAGTCTTTTTAAAGGTCCCTTTATATAATTATGTAAGGTAAATAAACATATTTGCATTATTTTAGTAAATTATTATAAAATCATGGCAAATCAAATATGCGTACGCTTCCGCCGACGTTTCAATAGCAACGGAATACAAAGACGCGGTCGCCTGCTCGCTTCAGTCGCATGCACTCCGTCTTTGTCTAGCACGTGTTACCCGACTCTATCGTACTCTTTCTATATTGTTTTTTTCTTTCGCCGAAACCCAAGCAACCGCCATCTCTGTCCTACATGAAATGTATGGTATTGTCGTGCTTTTTCTTGCTCGATTTAACTGCGATGCACAATATACTGCTCTCTCTTACACACTGGCCGAAAATATGAGAGTAATGAATAAATATTTTTTAATTAAAAAATCCGTACATTCCTAACAGTTTAATTTAGTAATTTTGGTGTGAAAATGTCTATTTGATGATTACAAAAAATGTGACGTTTTAGTTTTCGTAAATAAGGTAGATATTTCATATTTTGTATGACAGGTAGACCTACGTTACATCACCGATACACAGGAGTTAAATGCGAAAGGGCTTTGACCCCATGCGAGTAATTAAGGGTTAAGCCTTTGTAGTCCTGCATCCTTGAATATTTTAATGGGTACCTCCTGGAGGAGAAGGAACAGGTGTCCAGGGACTAGAATTATTATGAAATAATAGTGTATGGACTCGAGGGCCGGTTGTTTGCCCTTTGTTTCGCGATGAAAGGGCCGACGATTTATCTGTCTGCGTAATTTCACCAGTGTTCGTGGCAGAAGTTATTTGCTGTCTTTCTTACTGAATGATGGCCTAAGTTGAGTTTCGTACACTGATTTGAACGCTGGCTCGTAAACAACTGAAGACCCCATGGCAAGAAGTTGTTAACTAACATTCAAGTCATTTTGAGATAATTAGACATTTGCATTTCGCTTTTGAAAAACATGTTTTATTGCTAATTCAAGATTAATTTTTATTGAATTATGTCACTAAAATATTAAAAAAGTTTTTACAAAGTAAAAAATTGCATTTATGACACTAAAATATCAAAAATGTATTTACAAAGTAAAAGAATACGCAGAATATTTTGAGTTTGTTAGGCAATATTTCAGTTAGGCTGGTTATGTAGAGTTTTTTCCATCAATAAATTATTAATCAATAATAAAGTATATTGCTTCGAAATTCCGTAAAATAAATGTGTAGATTTTCTCATTAGCGACATCTGTGGGGATTTAGGGGAATGAAAATGGCTTTGTACAGGCCGCATGGAAAAGGCGCTTACAACTCATATATGAAAGCTTCACGCAATTTGAACATATATACAACTTCCAAAAAAATGAATAAGCATGGTATATTCTATCATGGGTGGAAATGGCGAATGTTACAATTGTGTAAAGTGATCACTTAAGCCAACCAATAAAAAGACAGGTCATAAGTCCTGTTACACCCAAAATGACTTCTATACCTACTTTCCCATAATTAATACAGTTTCGTCTCTGTGAGATATCTATAATATACATTAATTGATTAATAATGTCTCTGTGACATAAATCCAGCACTGTTCTGAAAGATTTGAACAAACTCAAAATATTCTGACTTATTTTCATTGTATGAACAACGGGACCATAGTCTTGGATTATTCCATTTTAGTTAACAACCATTTTTTCGCCTCTGGAACTAATTTTTTATAGAGTAATACCTTTTTAAAATTAGTATAAAACGAACATCAAACAACCCTTAAAATGCTATCCGTTTTTACCACCCATTATTAAAAATTACAAAATATCTGGCATGTTAATTAATAATACAAAACATGGTATGTACCATTTAAAATTATTGAAAAATAATATATATAAGTAGATATTATAATAGTCTTCAAATAAAAAAAAATATATGACAGTACCTACTGCCAGAGTAAAATTTATATTAACCATAAATATTCCAATCAAATAAAAAGGCGTGTTAATTTCTGAATGATGGCATGAACATGTTATTTATTGAAGAGAACATGTTCTTCCCATTAGTAACTGATTTGATTTTTATGAAAAAGTGTAGTTAACATGTTCATCCCTATGATTTGAACATATTCTAATTATTTTTAAGTTCTGAACTTATTTCCAATGGAAAGAGCTTACATTATTTAGTTTAGAGGGCTTATTAATTCATTTTTGACAAAAATGTTAGTTAACAACTTCTTGCCATGGGGTCTTAACTGTTACCTACGTAACTTGAGAAAGAGAGATTTTCGTGTGTTACTTTGTAAAAGGCCATTTTAAAATCTATATTTAAAATGATAATTTTGTTTACTTTCACTATTTATTTATAAGGTTTAGTACGTTTTCGATGCCAATGTATTATCCTCAGTAATGTTACCAATAGTAAACTCAATACTAAAGGACGGAGTGAGGAGTGGTGTGGAGGTTAGAGTCCGGTGAGCATGTGGGCGTGATCATTAGGCGAAAAAGAGGGGACGTAATAGATGGAGATTGAGTATTGATAACATTAAAAAAATATATTATTATTATTTGTTTTGATCTACTTATATTAATTAATTACATCTACATGTTTCGTCAGGGTGTTGTATAAATGTCACAATATTAAAATGAATGATATATATATTTTTTTGGTTTTCCTAAATTATTTAAGAAATTATTTTTTTATTACATTACAAAAAATTATTGGAAAATTTTTTGAATTGGACTAGTAGTTAGATTTAATTGATTATTAACTCTTAAAAGACTGTGCTAAAAAATACCTTCGGGAACAGTGGTGTAACACAGCGTTACCTGATTAAAAATTGGCATAGTTTTTAATATGTGATAAAATATACGTATATACGATACAGATAAGACTTTTTAAAGGTCCTTTTAATATAATTATGTAAGGTAAACATACATATTTGCATTATTTTAGTAAATTATTATAAATGACATCAGCCCTGATGATGGACCCTGCAATGGGATCCGAAACGTCGGCCAGAGAGGTCACATATACACGGCAGAATATCCCAGAAAACTAAACACAGAAGATTCTGAACGGCCGTGAAAACCTAAGGACATTTTTATAATTAGCCAGTATTAGAAAACGACAATTTCATAGGGAAGGATCTAATATTATATTTTTCTTATTGTGCGCCATAATTAGTATTTTTAATGAAATATTTTAAAAAGTAAAATATCAAAAGGACATTCTTGTACTTTTGCTAGTTTTATTGACATATCGTACTCTAAGACTAGACAAACAAATATTTTCATCAAAAAAAATTGAGACAACTCATCATCATCTACACATAAACTTAAAACAAGGTAACATTTAAGAATGTTCTTAGGTTTTCACGGCTACTCAGAATCTTCAAGTTTGTGTTTACTGGGGTATTATGCCGTGTTTTTACGACCTTTCGTTTCGGATCCCATTGCAGGGTCCATCAGCTCTGATGGCATGGCATGGCAGCTCTGATGGCATAATACCCCAATAACCACAAACTTGAAGGTGACATTTCTTTAAGAGAGCATTGAAAATAATAATATTTTTTTCTAAGGTCTCATCTAAAAATGTTAAAGACGTAAAGGTAAATTAGGTAAGTAATTACATGGACAAATAAATACGTACCACCTATTTTTGAGTGATGAGCTAACTGCGTAGAATAAGGATATTTTTTTTCATTTAATATAAATTTTTGCAAGTCACATAAATGCATACATTGGCTTTATTTTACGCTTCTTCGGTAACATGCAGAGGCGGCTGACATTTTCGCTGATAGTATAACTGTTTATAGGACAAAGCTCATACAATTGTTTACATCCCAACGAAATGGAAATGGACAATAAATCTTTCTATTTTATCTTTAACTATTATTATTTGTACCTATAACTTTATTATTATTTTATCTTTTATTATTATTATTTGTACCTATAACTTTATTATTATTTTATCTTATGTTTTTATGTTTTCCTTATGATTTTCTGTATTATTATTATTATTATTATTACCCTTTTAACTATTATTATTGTAACTTTTAACTGTATTATTATTTTAACTGTCTTATGTTATTTTAAAAAAAAATTATTCTGTATATTGTAAAAGTCCGTAAGGGCGTTAAATAAATAAATAAACATAATCATACTTTTCTATCCATATTAATTAATCTAAGGTGGTACTATTAGTAGGTAGGTACTATTCAAATTGACGTGACAACAAAACACGCTTTGTACATTTTTTTGCTTTGTAACAAAACAGCCGTGAAATCGAGCAAAGATAAAAGAGAAATACTTTACATTTAACATCGGCTAGGTTTAGAAGCTAGAAGCGGCGTAGCTAGTAGAAATAAACTTCTTATTACCTCATTAAATTATGAATATAAAAATATTCTTTATACTTTAGGTGAAATATCAACAGTTATGGAGAGATGTCAAACTTTGCATTTTTTAAAAAATAATGTGTATCGATTATTAAAAATTCATTCCTTTTGATAAAAGTCAAATAAAACGTTTAAAATCTTGCAAAATTTAGGTACTTTCACGGCAATTCAAACGTTTTACAGAAGATACGAGTGTGAGAAAAAAAATGTAAAGTCTTTGCTACTATTTGTTTATAGCTACGAGACTCCTGTATGCATACTACTTTTTTCAAAATACAATACCAAAATTTTCGATTGTTTTCTCATATTATTTTATTTATTAACTATATTTTTTGAAAACCAATGAACCAGTGATCAATAAATAATCTTTGGCATATTATTTCAGGGCTTCGTTTATAATGTCTACCCTTTCATAACGATTCATTGCATACTAACACGAAGACAATACTATCGTACTAATGTATCTACTAGTAACTAGATACCAGATCCACAATAAATTTCCAGCACCTTTATTCCCTAGCGACGCTTATCGATAACTTGAGCGGTCCAGCGCGTTATTCATTGTTGTGTTAAACAATGTACTAAAATGAGCTTTATTTTCAAAAATCTTATTTGTATACAATAATTTTGCCACGTCGCCCAGCGGTCCTGTGGCGCAACGGATAACGCGTCTGACTACGGATCAGAAGATTCCAGGTTCGAATCCTGGCAGGATCGAATTTTTTTACTGTCTCATATTTTGTTTGTTGAAATTTTAATTATATTTTTGGTTATTATTAACATCAATGTATTACCATTCATGTTTTATATTTTTTATATTAATTTTTTTATTATTATTAACAAACCAAATAAAACAGAGTAATTTTATTATAACGATATACCTACCTACCTATTTATAAAGTAATCAAAAACGCCGTTTCGACGACGGGTAGGCAGAGGACTGAACGCCACAATTATGTAGCAATGCTGGTACATAATTTATTTATGCACTGCGCGATTTTTGAAGAGAGTATCTAGGTACCTATCGATCTGTGGTTTATTTTACGACATAATACCTATTGATGTAACGACACAGTGCCTAGAATATATATACTAGGTATATCTGTGATACAAATATTTTTTGTCGAGATAAAATTTGGCCATTCAGGATAATGCCATGAAATAAAAAATGTAGATTGTATTCTATTTAAAAACAAATTAGGAGTTAAATATAATAATGTAAAATCAAAAAAACAGATGCATCGGCCGGGAATCGAACCCGGGCCGCCCGCGTGGCAGGCGAGCATTCTACCACTGAACCACCGATGCCTTGCGGGGCTCCGCCATTATTACGTATATAAGCTCAACTCAATACAAACCGTTAATAATTTTCACGGTTCATTCTCTTTCATCATCCAGTCTGGTCCACCACACTTCATCAGAAAGAAATCATTAGAAAATATTTGTGCTATTTTTGTATTTTATAATGAAATATGCTTAAAGTCGCATAATACAAAATAATATTTTTTATCTTGTTTCTACTTGTAAAATGGTAGATAGGTACTTACTTACCAATATGCCATTTCCAGGGAGGTAGGCAGAGATGATAGAGCGCCACACTATCTGAAACACATCCCTCGCTTTATCCATGTTAACACTTCATTCACCTTATTCATATCTTCTATATTTTATTTTTTATTCACAATTTACTATATTTATTCATACAGTAGATACATATTTTTTATAATAAACTGATTCTTTGTTAGGTATAACATTTAAAAAATATTTAGCCATGTATTCACTAGGGGACAAATCGCGAAACATTCCGCTCGGCATGTCGCATCAACATCTACGCTCATGTTTCGGGGACAATGACGCGGTCATTTGACGTGTACACACCGGGACTCGCATATCTTGTCGCGGAAATGTCACCCGATGAGGTTATGTTGACAGCTGCGGTATCTCATTTGGCGAAAACGGGGTTCCGCGCAATTCGAAATGTTTTTTTTGGGTCGCAATTTCAAATTAACGAGGTTTTACTGTAGTAAATTGAATATTATTAAAAACAAGGTCCTTTTTGCAAATAATTATTGTTTTCCACACGTCACGGAAATGTCGCCCTATGAGGTTATGATGACATCTGCGTATCTGCGTAATGAGTTTATCGAAATGTAAGAGGAAAAAAAAGACGAGAATGCGAAATTATTTACTGCAAAGAGAAAGAAGGACGAATATTCTATGCGATTTTAGATCGATACAGCTCGATGAGTTCAAGAACAATTTCGTTTCCCCACATTGTCATCTTGACAGATACAGCGCATGCGTATTCACTTGTAAACATACCACGTGGTACTGACGCTCCGCGTAATGTTGCAATGAGTTCGCTCGGGCAGCGTGCGCATGGCAACGTTGCCACGGCACGTAGAAATGCCGCGCTATGTTGTGCGCGATGTCGCGGAACAGTGCACGATGTTGCAACGTCACGTAGGCTCTATGCCGCGCGTGCTGTTGAGGGTCAATTTGTCCCCTAGTGAATACATGGCTTTATACTCCCCATAATATGAGCCAAAGCTCGAGCTCATGGGAGGAGTATTTACAAGCCAAATTAAAGTATAAGAGCAAAAACCATTTAGAAGTAGTGATTTTTTTTATACAGAAACCATCTGAGACATGTGTTGTCCAAAATCAAGGATTTGACTTCTTTCTTAAACTGTTCGTATTTTGGAATTTTCCTTTCTTGAAATTTGTTTTGCGACAACAATGTATTGTACCATTTAACTCCCAATTTATAATGATGTTGTGCCATGGTGGTTCTTAAAGTTGGGTTATTTGTCCCATTTTTGCTTTGTTCTATGTCTATTTATTACTTATACAGTCTAAGGGGTGAGATTTATTTATAAAATAATCTTTGTAAATTTGGCATAGGGAATAACCAAATTAATTAATCAATTAGAAAGACATACAGAAAAATCTAATTCACGAAAAAATATTAGGTTACTACTGGGATTCGAACCGAATCCCAGTAGTAACCTAATATTTTTTCGTGAATTAGATTTTTCTGTATGTCTTTCTAATTGATTAATTAATTTGGTTATTAAATATTTCACAGAACTTTGTTCTGAAAAATTACAACTTCACAAATATGAATGTGTTCTTGAATATATTGGCATAGGGAGTTTGTTTTGTATATTTTTGTGAGTGATGGTACATTAAATTCTTGAAACATTTTTAGCGAAATTTAAAATATATTAAATTTTAATAAATATTATCATTAAGTTCTACGGGTTAAGTATTTTTAGGTGTTACAGCTGTTTCGGCTTGTAAGGCGATTATCAAACAGTGGATGTACCACGTACAAACAACTTATTTATAAAATTTAAAGTTATTTTTAAGTTAATAAGTCGTTTGTACGTGGTATATCCACTGTTTGATAATGGCCTTACAAGCCGAAACAGCTGTAACACCTAAAAATACCCGTAGAACTTAATAATAATATTTATTAAAATTCAATTTATTTTAATTTTCGCTAAAAATAAGTTTGGAGTTCTATAAATTAAACACAAAAACCATAAATAAAATATGTACATATATTTTTAAATATATTAACAGTAATATAGTCGTAAGGTTTTTTGAGAATCGTTTTAATAATTATTTTTTGAATTATGATTAATGGCTGTACGGTGGACTTATAAGCCCCTCCCCACCCAATAATACCATACTGTAAGAGGGACTGCACCAACGCGTAATACACCATTTCAATAGTATTTTTGTTTAATATATTGCGTAGTTTGATCAATTTTCTCAATAGATCCACGGTCAGATTGATATGGTCGTGCCATTTGATATGTTTGTCAATTGTTTTTGCTAAATATTTAATATTAGACTCATGATTAAGTTTAGTACACTCAGTGATACATTATTTTTACGATTTTTACTAATGAATCGTTATATTGAGATTTTTGAATACTTCTTCTTGGGGTGTGAAAGGAATGAAAAATGTTTTTTTTCAGAATTAAGTGACAGGAGATTGTCATCGAGCCATTCTTTGATGGCCTTTATGTCATGATTAGCTGCAATTTTTTTATTTTCAAGAATTATTGCAGTATTAGCAAAGACAATAATTTCACCACGAAGTGATAATTTAAACATTTGATTTATATAGATTAAGAATAAGATTGGTCGGATGACAGTTCCTTGTGGAATTCCGAATTCCAAAATTTCAGGTTCGCTTATTGTATGTTGTAGTTTGAGATGTTGACGTCTTTGAGTTAGATAGCTTTGCCGCCAACATCTAACTTTTCCAACAATGCCAATGTCATTTAGCTTATTGATTAATTTTGAGTGTGATATACTGTCAAAGGCCTTTCGCAAGTCAATGAAAATACCTAGGCATTTGTTTTTTTATCTAGAGCGTTATATATTGTTGAAATTAGTTTGGTAATGGCGTAATTTGTTCCAAATTTTTCTCTTAAGCTAAATTGATTAGGTCTCAGTATTATATTAATTTCAATGTAGTGCATAATTTGTTTTTTTATAATTTTTTCAATTATTTTTGCGGCGTTAGAGATAAGCAATATTGGTCGATGCAAGTATTATATATAGACTCTGCTAACAAACGGAGTGGTGACCCTTATAAAATTCATAAGATGCAGAATTGTTGGGGGTAGCTTCTCGACCTTACAAAAAGGTCGATTCACACACACCAACCCCCACAACTGTCAAAATTTCGAAGACATTTTTATTATGTATATACAGCATTTGCCAAATTCTTTGTGAAATGTTGAAGTTTTATAAATAGCCTATAAATTAAAATAAGACATAATTTTGGAAAAAATAGAAATATAAAATCTAGAATTCAGTTAATTTTAAATTAGTAATTCTAGGTGAGTGCACTCAAAACATTTTTAATTTTTTTTAATATTGCTTGCTGCCTTTGCTTATATACCCGTCACATCACGTAAATAAGGTTTTCTGTAGATAAAGAAAGTGAAAATGTGTACCCCAACTCAAAAAATATTTGTAAGTAATGCTAAGTGACGCTTGTGCTTCTAATTTCCTTTTTATTTTATTATTTACGTATTTTTTTCATTCTTCATTCACTCAGTCATGTATAGCATCATACATTGACATTAAGCGTGTATAATATTTCTACACAATAAATAATATCTAAATGTTTTTAAAAATATTTTTTACATTTCGCTCCTCTATTTCATACGATTTCTGTTATTTGTTGAAACTGACAATGGCAATTTGGATACTCTGTGCATCATTTTTAGAGCTGAAAGAAGAAATTCTGTTTTCTTATTCATACAATCTATATAAAATGAAATAATATGAAAAAATATACAACGATAAGTGAAATGTGTGCTGACCTGAGAATTGTAGTAATGCTCACAATTCGGAGATATTGTATAAATTTTTTAAGTTATATTTAAATTTTTCGCTTCATATGTGAATGCGACAACCGAGCAAAGCGAAAATTATTATTTGTTGGTATAAAACCCAATTCTCTCCAAAATGGAAATTCGGAATATGCACCTCTGAATTTATAAAGATCAGACAACTTTTTCCAAGGGAGCGAATTTTTTTTTTGCTGACCAGCGTAATTAGTAATTAGCATAAACCTATATACGTATATTTTTTATAAACATTGGTAACATTTTTATTGGATATTTTGGCATGCGGGGCTGAAAAAAAATATGACTTAGACTCTAAAGGCGTGTGTCTTAAAGCAATATTAAGAGTTATTTTAAATGAATATATATTTCAGGAATGATTTGTGTTGCGGCGTATACAGGGTTATTTGTAAAACATTAATAACCTCGCAGGACTATATTCCTGCACTGATTATGAGTCGAAAATGTTCTAGCTATTATGACCTAATATCAATAGTTCAGGAGATATGCGACATCAAAATTTGCATTTTTTTCCAATATTTCTGACTGATTTTTTGTAAAACGTTGGACTATCATTACAGTAACTTATATCGAATATGAAAAATTCATTCAATTGGAAAACATTCCAATTGGAATTTTTTCAGGGTTTTTATCATTTTATTTAACTTGTATTGAAATGAATGAATTTTTCATAATATGTCATAATAGCTTGAATATTTTCGACCCATAATCAAGGCAGGAATATAGTCCTGCGAGATTATTAATGTTTTACAAATAACCCTGTGTATCTGGGAACATTTATATTGTATATTGAGATTATTTTTTTATGTATTGTTTGTTTAAATTTTGTTAATAAAAGTTATTGTGTACAAAAATATTAACAAAAATTATGTAACAAAAATATCAAAACGAATTTCACTCTTGGGAAGAATCAGAAGATATATTGAAACATAATCGTACAAAAACCCAATAATATTCCCCCACATCAACTACTGCTTCTGGCTACTTAAGAAGAATTGAAATAATTAATAATACTTATAAATAAAGCATTAGGAATTATACTAAAAAGAAATCGACACACAAGAATCAAAGCGATTCTAGAAAGCTTACAGATAATGACATTTAGACAAATAATTCAATTTAATGGACTTCTATTTATATATACAATTATTAATGAACACAACAATACCTTTGAATTATTAAGAAAAATATAAAATAATTTGAATTTAAACAACATGAACATGATAACTGTACGAGAAGAAAAGATTAAATAAGATTACCATTCCGAAAGAAGAAAAGATCGCAAACTTCTATCATGTACAGTGGAATGAAATTATATATAAAACAATCAGGAGATATTAGGGATGAAAACAATATAAAGACTTTTAAGAAAAAAATAAAAAAATACGTGATGCTTACTTTTGAATAAAAAATTTAGTATACTTACATCTCATGCTGAATATATTAGAAATATAAAAATTATTGTATTAACTACTTTAAGAATAAATTAATAATAATAAAAAAAACTAGTGTGCTTCAAAGCACACATGTCATAATGTTGCGAAATTAATAAATTCAGACAAATGTCTAATTGCGTCAGGCCCGTGTAGGGAATTAGAATAAGCTGGCGAAAGCAGTGAATATATTGAAGCAAGACAAATACGTAAACATTTTTTGAAAAAAAATTCAATATTAAATATGTGTCTGACAACATATTATGGTATTATCACGAGATGATAGAATCGATAGGAATTACGCACTATCAAAATCTCTCTAACATTACATAACACTCTGGAATCGATTGGGACATTATCTTAAGCACTAGAAATGGCGAGGAAATACTAGAAATGTGTAGAACGGTCTCGAATATTCGAAAAACAACCCGGTTTGTATAAAAATACGAAAGCAAGCGCGCGCGAAACAGTTTTATTTAAGGTTTTTGACGTGTGCGACATATCCAGCGATAAAAACCAGCGAAACCGTAGCGACAAGCAGCTGCACAACCGAGTAACGGATATTCGAATGAGTATCTACGTGCCGAATTGAGTGGAATATTCTCGATAGTGATCGATGCGATAGAAATAGCGTAACCACAGACGACGACTGGAGATACATAGTGCGAATTAAGAAATTGGATAATTGTATGTGTGTAATATTCTAGAATCATTTAGTGACTTAGAATTTAAGAACAGTGCTCTAGTTAAGTTGGTGTATAGTAACTTTGGTGATAAATAAAATCTTTATTTAACTTCTAGCGTTGCATTTGCCTCCTATAGCCGTGGTTCCACGACATTAAATTAAAATTGAAACTATATCATAATAATTACAATAGGAATATAATAAATTATCTATTTTATTTCGATTTTTTTCAAAATATATATATGTTGATGTTAAAGTCATGCTTCCATGTACTCACTGCACAACTCTGCAAATAAACTGTAGACAATTGTCTTGTCTGGCGTTGTAAGCCGTTGTATGATTTAATGCTATATTTATGATAACCTAACCTAACCTAACCTTACATAACCCAATAGAACCTGTAGAATGTTCTTGTACGAGTATTGTGTTGACATTTTTCACGTGCTTTGTGTAATTCAATGTCCTTATCTTTTGACGCGCAGATTCAGGTATAAATTGATTGATTGAAATATAATCATTTTTTAATTTTTTATTTTATTTAGTTTATTTGGTAAAATGTACAAATAGTATTCAATATAATTTAATTAATACACATTTATATTACACGCTTACCTACTTTTAAATGAGAATTTATTCTCGTGTTTAAAAGTGGGGCATTGTCATACATGTATATATCTATTATTAATGAAATCGTTAGTGTAAGACATTAGATTAAATAAGTAAGATATAGAAAAAGAAACATTAGATTAAGTTATAAAAATGAAGACATTAAATTTAGTAAGTAAGATATAAACAATACAAGAATACAAAAATGTGAGACATTAGCATAAGTAGATAAGGTATACACAAGGATACAATAAATTAAGTTATAAAAATTAATAATTAAAAAGGTATTGTAATAACAGTTAAAAGTATATATAGATTGTTTTTGATAAGATTTTTTCATTGCGTTATTGTGAGGGTTTTTTGTAGAAGATTTTTCAATTTAGTCTTGAATTTTCTATAATTTCTGTAATAATGTGGAGATATGCTCAGAATACATTTAAGTATAAATACAGTCGTCATATACACAAACCAATTTTGCAGTATGCGAATTTTCGATCATCTGTTAAAAATAAGAGAGGTGGAAATCTTAAAATTATATTAAGATTAAAGCTCCGTTGAGGCGAAATTCTTAGATTGAAAAATATTTTTCAATATGATCGCTATCATTACCGGGCCGAGGTCTTGCGAGGCGAGGGTGTCGCGTTCGTTCAGCCGAGAAATTTGTTTTTAAATTGATTTATATTCGGATATTTTGGTGGCACATCATTCAGAAGCGCAATTACTTTCGACTTCAAACGAAATTTTTTATTCACAAGGCAAGCTTAATTTTTGAATTTTCCCATTTCGAGGATTATTATTTATTTAAGCACGCCTTTGTGCCAATCCTGCCGTATCATATATTTTAATAATATTCGTTTGCGTGTCTGTACGACTGAAATTGCCGTCATTTCTTATCAAGACAGCATTGATTGGTTTTCAGAAATTCAGTGGTTTTGTGAAAACGATTCCTGACATCGAAGTTGTAAAATACATTTATGACAAAAGCATGAGCAAAGAATTAGCTGGTGCCACTGGCTGGCCGTGCCCTGTACTACGCCGCCACTGTTCTGTCGCTCCTGAGCCGGTCAACAGCGTTTCACTCCGATCTGTATAGCATTCCATGGCATTCCATACAAGGTATTTGGTAAACATTATTAACCTCGCAGCACTACATTCCTGCCTTGATTATGGGTCGAAAATGTTTAAGTTATTATGACCTAATATCAATATTTATGGAGATATGCGACATCAAAGTTTGCATTTTTTTTTTTCAATATTCCTGAATAATTTTTTGAAAAACATTGGACTATCATTATGGTAACTTAAAAAATTCATTCGTTTCAATACAAGCTAAATAAAATGTTAAAAACCCTGGAAAAATTGAAAAAAAAAATTTTACACGGATTTTATCATTTTATTTTAATTGTATTCAAGAAAATGAATTTTTCATAATGGATATAGGTTACTGTAATGATAGTTCAACTTTTTGTAAAAAATGAGTATGAGTCAAAAATATTGAAACAACCATGACCTTCTATCAATAGTTATGGAGATATGCAATATCAATGTTTGCATTTTTTTTTTCAATATTTCTGACTTATTTTTTACAAAAAGTTGAACTATCATTACAGTAACCTATATCCATTATGAAAAATTCATTTTCTTGAATACAATCAAAATAAAATGATAAAATCCTTGTAAATTTTTTTTTTTCAATTTTTGCAAGGTTTTTATCATTTTATTTGACATGTATTAAAGGGAATGACTTTTTCATATTCGATATAAGTTACTGTAATGATAGTCCAACGTTTTACAAAAAATAATCCAGAAATATTGAAAAAAAAAATGTTAATTTTGATGTCGCATATCTCCATAACTATTGATATTGGATCATAATAGCTTGAACATTTTCGACTCATAATCAAGGCGGGATGATAGTCCTGCGAGGTTATGAATGTTTTACAAATAACCCTGTATATTTATTTTATTTTGGGGAAAATTAACAGCATAACAACAATCTTAAAAATATGAAATAATGGTTTTTAAAATTATGCCAATTACAATTACATACATCATCATTGGAAAACGTTATGTAATAATCGTAGTATTCTCTCGTGTATGTACAATATTATTTAACACATTATCATTCTTATGTATGTTTATCTGAGATGAAGAGAGTTACCACGCAAGCAATGTCTCGTATTATAAAAAAGCCATTTTACTCCCTCTGCCAATCCTGTTTACGATGGTATAGATAAAAGAGAAAACATGTTCAGCATATTAGAGGCTTTTAAAATTCAAGAATGTTTCATTTTGATAACAGAGATGTCACTCCAAAAATACACGTTTCAGAATTGAAGAGCGTCGGAAAATAATATATTTTTTCCATGTGGGGTTGGGAATGAAAAAAGGGGTCATATTGTAGATATACCTACTGAAAATAAGACGTCGTATTCTTTCACATGTACATACCTATTGATTTTAAACAAAACCTAATAATTTCGATGTTCATGGCGTTAAGTTTGTGGCTGAGCATAATAATTTATTTTAATTGAAGTTATGTCGTTATACCGTCACTATAATTATTACATGCTTAAAGGTACACATACACATGCTTATTTTGAGCATGCTCATTAGCAAATTATTATCTCTCATAAATCATAACATATTAACATAGCATAACTATAGAGTATTTACGTATTTTGGTAAATTAAATATGGAAATTAAATTCTTTAAAAAGTTAATATGTTGGATAGGCCGTAGATTTAATAAATATTATTTTTTTAACCAATTTATGTTACCTATTATATTTAAAGAGCCAGAAGATTACTTTTGTATGTTCCACCTACACCTATGATTCCATATTGAAATATAGATTGTACTTAGGTATAATATGTATTCAAAGTAAGTCCATTGTCAAAATGTTACGTAAACCTATAATTTCTTACAGTAAAATGGCTTCTGAATTTTATTTTATTTTATACAAAGTTATTCAGCTTATTTATAAGTATATTTTTTTGCAAATTTGTATTTAAAAGATTATATTTTTAATATCAATAAAGGCTGTATTTGTTAGCTCAGAATGGAAAAAATATTTACAGTCAATAAATATGAGTAAAAGGTCTCGGCAAACAGAGCGCTTCAAATGAAAAGGCATTTATTAAGCTTGGCATCATTGTTTCTTACAATCATTTTATATTACAAAATGAAAATTGCAGTCCGTATTGAGCCAAACATTACAGACTTTTAATAATCTAGATGCAACTTTATAAATTAACACATAAACTTAAGACGCACACTTTAAATAATTAAACAAATTAATTAAATCGAAAAAACTCATTATAAAAAAAATATATATATATTTTTTTTAATTAACTAGGCGTTGGAAGATTAAATTATAACATTATATACTCCTTAGAGTTGAAGAGAAAAGTAAGATTATTATTTTTAATAATGAGTTTGATTACACTGGATTGATTTGATTACATTGGATGAGTGCACTCAATCCAATTATTGCAACTCAAAAAATTGCTATAAAAATTAATCCTCAAAACCTCAATTTTAACAAGGACAGATGAAATATTCAACAAATTCGATGTATTCGATATAAAACAAATTTATGCGATTACTACTCTTAAATACACGGTCAAACAAACTCAATCTACAAATCCCAAGGTTACATACCACGTATGGACAAAGGAGCTATAACTATTTTGGACCCAAATTACTTAATTGCATGCTTGATGAATTAAAACAATCCGGGCTAACCACAATTTGTAACTCTAACATAAAATACAAAATAAAACAGTGGATCCGAAACAGGGGGAGAGACAAAATAGGCACACTTACACAAACACACTAACACAATATATGATATATTTTCTATTATGTTACTTTAAACACTTTATTATCTATTTACTATGTTTTGAACGTACACAATATTGTAAACTATGCCTGTCTCAACACAGATATTTCTAGTGAGACAGGCACAGTCCAAACAAAATTTTGTACTTAAAATTAAATAGAAATAAATAAATAATAAAAAAAGTAAAATACATTTTTAATTTCATATTGCTGTTAGATGGAATCCACAGGGTAATGTAGAATTTGAAATAATAAGATTAGATGAGAGGTGTTTAAGCCGACACACTTGTGATTTTTGATTAGCAGTGTCAGCAAAAATGTGATTTTTAACAAATGTAGTTCTCATCCAGGAAATTGTTGAGATTTCCTCGTCGTATGTATTTTTGGCATTGTCATAGCTACCCCAGGAGTCTTTGTAATTAAATAGATAAGTTCTCCCGATCCTTGCACAAATCTGGGCGATGCTGGTCTCTTGAAAACTGGCTTGTTCCAATTGCCTATAAAGAGATTTTAGGACGATTTTTGATGTACTCTTTTGTCCTGGCATACCAATTTTGCCTCGATCACTTTAATATATTATCTCATGCATACATTATTGATGAATTTGGCAATTAATTCATTTAAAATCATAGAGATTATTTATGAAGATCATTATATTGGGTGAAATACATAAACTATGTTACCTCTGTGTGAATATAATGATAATTTTATATAACTACATAAGTTTCGAGAGTAACAGAATCGAATAAATAATGAAATAAAACAATGAACTTTGTTTTTTTCCACTTATATTTGAGCACTTGTTTCACTACATGTTTCGGAAACGTCCGTTTCCTTCATCAGGTGAATTAAGACTGAGGTATGTAGGAGTGGTTGTCTGGTGTGTGGGTTGTGGATTCGGTAGAAGTGGAGGGGGTATCTAGGTGGTGGGAGATCGGGAACATTGTAAGAAGGGGTGATGTGAAGGGTTGTATTTGATTATTGATTATGTTATTTGTTGTGTTTATGTTTTTATGAATTTCAAGTGTTTCTAAATTATTTTGTTTAAGGCCGTATGTCTGTTTATGTAGGATGTGTATTTTCGTATTGCTGAAAAATGATTCCTGATGAAGGAAACGGACGTTTCCGAAACATGTAGTGAAACAAGTGCTCAAATATAAGTGGAAAAAAACAAAGTTCATTGTTTTATTTCATTATTTATTCATAATGGATTTCCACAAAGTTAACGCCGAAACATTCAATTACTTAGTAACAGAATCTCTCGTCGACAGGTGAAGTATTAAACTACTTTCAAATTTTGAATGTTTACATAGATAAGTAGAAAAACCAACAATGAATTGGTAAGTTACTGATAAAATCAGCTGGAGCTGTGAATGTGGTTATAAGGGAAATAAATATTGAGAGAATATTTAATGAAAGTAATATTGTTAAGCAAAATAATACCTGGATTAAACTCACGTAGAGGTAAACTAGTCATTTCACCGAATTTAGTGATCGTCTTCACGTTTTTCGATTGTTGAGATTTTCAACTTCCAATATTTTATCATATCTGATCATTCCTCAAGTCTCTCGCGGACGCCCTCTCTTATTGATGCCTTCAACACTATATCTTAATTATCATCCTCTTATCGCTCAAACGATCCACAAGACCAAACCCATTTTCAATGATGGATTGAGACAGAGCTTAGTAATAAATAATAATGATAAAAATGGAAAATTTATATCGCTTCAAGGTCACTTTAGATAAAAACAGTATAGACGTAATATTTAAAATTTTATAACGAAATTATGTTTCAAAAATGTGCGTTTTCACTGTACAGTTTTCTGGGATATTATAAGTTTTTTTATAACATTTTGACAATAGACTTACTATGAATAATATATTATACCTTAATACAATCCATATTTCAATATGAAAGTATAGGTTGCGGTGGAACATACAAAAGTAATCCCCTGACCCTTAAAATATAATAGGTAACATAAATTGGTTACAAAAATAATATTTTTAAAATCAACAGCCTATCCAACGTATTATGTTTTTAAATAATTTATTTTCTATATTTTAGAAAGAAAATTTAATTAATCAAAATACATATACAGGGTTATTTGTAAAACATTAATAACCTCGCAGGACTATACTCCTGCCTTGATTATGAGTCGAAAATGTTCAAGCTATCATGACCTAATATCAATAGTTAAGGAGATATGCGACATCAAAGTTTGCACTTCTTTTTCAATATTTCTGACTTATTTTTTGTAAAACGTTGGACTATCATTACAGTAACACATATCGATTACGAAAAATTCATTCGTTTCAATACAAGTTAAATAAAATTATAAAAACCCTGAAAAAATTCCAATTGGAATTCGAAGGTTTTTATTTTTTTATTTGACTTGTATAGAAGGGAATGAACTTTTCATATTCGAAATAAGTTACCGTAATGATAGTCCAACGTTTCACAAAAAATATGTCAGAAATATTGAAAAAAAAATGCAAAATTTGATGTCGTATATCTCCTTAACTATTGATATAAGGCTATAATAGCTTGAACATTTTCGACCCATAATCAAGGCAGGAGTATAGTCCTGCGAGATTATTAATGTTTTCCAAATAACCCTGTATATTCTATAGTTAAATTAATGACAATGTTTTTGATTCAATGTCATGCACACGAATTATGGAGGGTAGAGTTCTACGCCTTTAGACCTGCCACCGCAAATGCCCGTTCATGAAACTTGGTAACTTTGCAATGGGTGATCGGTCCTACAACCCTTGCTGCAGCTGAACTAAGGGCTGACTTCAGAGTTTGGCGTCTTTTAAGTTGTCCGGGATGCAGAGCTCCCGAAGATACACAAACGCCATGTTATGTCGCCTTGTACATCAGCCATTTTATTTAATGTTATTTTTAGCTCATTTTGTTATTTTCGCGTTTTATATTCTTTTATTTTCTTTTTTTTTATATATCTGCTGTCAATTTATTTTATGTGTTGTTATTACCTTTAACACTGTTATTTCCTCTTTTTACTTTATATTAACTCGTGGTGTCTGCTTGTCTTCTTGTCTGACGAAAAAACTTTGGATCCATTTTAAACCCTTTTCCCGTCATCCAATCGAGCTGAAACTTTTCAAGCAGACTCGTGGCGACGATCAAGAAGATATATCAATTATATCTTATATTTATTAATTAATTATTATTAATTATATCTTATATTTATCAATTATATCTAATATTTCGTTAAAAAAAATAATAAATTTTTGGATTTTTCAAATTGTGAATGGTTTTTTCATACAACTTATTAAGTTGTATGAAAATATTTCAACGCGTCTCTTACGCGTATTAGACGCGAAACCTGATTATAGTATAATTTTGGATTTTTGGAAATTTTTTATTACTCCCTTCCATTGCGTCGCCCGACCGAAGCCCAACGCGTAGGTTAAGCGAAAAAAAATGTTTCAACTAGTAAATGAGAAAGGGAGTACAATAAAAACTAGGTTTTTATGGGTTACTTTTTTATTTATTTTCTTTGGGTTATCATTATGATTATTTTTTGTTCTGTTGTTTTATTTTAATTTTATCTTTTTTTTTTATAACATTTATTGTTATTATTTCAATTTTATTTATTTTATTTTTAGAAAAAGTTAACAGCAAATCTTAAATTAACATTACATAAGATTAAAAATAGTAAATTATGACATTTATGGATTTTCCACTGATGATTGTTAATGATATTAGCAAAGTGTGACAATATGAGATAATTTATGGTTTTAAAATATGTTGAGAAGGGGTAGGGAGGGCGGAGTGGGACGTAGTAAGGAAGGGAGTATATGGAAACAAAAATCGAGTGAACCAGCTTAGGTGCGGTTGTTAAATTAATTTTCGTTTTATGTCCCGAATAGTCGAGTTAAATATATCAATAAGGTTGTAATTTAAGGGGGGGGTAAGGTTAATTCGTACAAAAAAAGGCATGTTTTTGTGAATTTTTTGTGACGACATACTTAAAATCTCTTTATTAAAATCAATGGTACATTAAAGTATGACATTTGAAGAATATTGTGTAAAATTTTCAAGACGAAATATTAAAAAATACGGCAATGGCAGCAATTATTCGGACGTGTCTGGGAAAAAAGTAGAATTGCGGTGTCCATCATAACTTGGTGCTAGATCATCTGAAATAAAAAAATCAAACTTCATTCGTTAGATAATAGGTTTTCCTAGGTAACGCTGGGAGGGTTTTTTGAAATTTAAATTTTTTGGAACACCTTGAAGGGAAAAACGCGATTTTTTGCGAAAAATATCGACTAATTTGTTATTAAAAAATAAAAATTAATAACAAATTTGAAAAAAAGGTTCCAGCGTTACCTTTTAAATTATGTACAGAAATAGTGTTCAAAATTTCAAAAGGATCGGTGCAGTAGTTTTGAAGTTATGATGGACTTGAAATTTTGACACAATATTCTTGCGATGTTGTACATTTATTTAAAAAATTAAAATTAAAATGCAAAAAAAAAAAAGTTAAAAACCTTACCCCCCCCTTAAGTTAAATATATTTGTCGATCTGTAGAATAATGATTTTTGTTTAGAGTTTATCTTGTTAAAAGGGAGATGAAAAATAGGTGACTGTATGCTGTTTCGATTTGGGATATGAAATTATATACGTTGAAGAAGATCAGGAATATCAACTAAGTTGTGTGTGATTTTTTTGTAATATATTATTTTATCTTATATGTTTTTAATGAAATTTTCTATTTTGTCCCTATTGCACCCCTGAGATAGTGAATCGGTTTTGTGTGGACTGCTCAACGTGCCGTACGCTTTTGCTTCGTCTGCGAAGCGGCTTAGTATTAAAAATGCCAACCCGGATGGTATACGTGCAGGGCCGATGGCAGCTTTTGCTCGTAGAGTAGCCTTGGGACTGTAGTGGGACCCAAATCATTGATCACTAATCAACACAATTTGAATTCCATTCTTTCAGGGAAATGAAGGCAATGTTATTAGAAGTTAACTGTTCATGATTTTCATGATATTGCTTTTAAGGGGGGGGGAAAGGTTAATTCGTACAAAAAAAGGCATGTTTTTGTGACGACACAGTTAAAATCTCTTTATTTAAATCAATGGAACATTAAAGTATGATATTTGAAGAATATTTGTAAAATTTTCAAGACGAAATATTAAAAAATACGGCAATGGCAGCAATTATTCGGACGTGTCTGGGAAAAAAGTAGAATTGCGGTTTCCATCATAACTTGGTGCTAGATCATCTGAAATCAAAAAATCAAACTTCATTCGTTAGATAATAGGTTTTCCCAGGTAACGCTGGGAGGGTTTTTTGAAATTTCAATTTTTCAATTTTTTGGAACACTTTGAAGGGAAAAACGCGATTTTTTGCGAAAACTATCGACTAATTTGTTATTAAAAAGTAAAAATTAATAACAAATTTGAAAAAAAACTCGTCAGCGTTACCTCGTAAATTGTGTACAGAAATAGTATTCAAAATTTCAAAAGGATCGGTGCAGTAGTTTTGAAGTTATGATGGACACCGACTTTGAAAACGTGAGATGTGGGGAACACGCTTTAAAGTTTTGCACACTGTAAAATTCTAAATAAAACTCAACACTTATTTTATACTTACACATAATCGTCGATGCCATGTTCACACAGCAAAGAGCTTTCATCATCAGCATCTGTTTGTCCTTGTCTACGCAAAACTCTTCCAATACAAATAGCACGTCCGGTAGTCCTCAGGTGAGCGCGTCTCTTAGCTGCCCGAGCAGGTATAGAAAATCAGTCTGAGTATTGCTCAAATGTTCATAATTTCGTCAATTTTGCTCCGATTGACTTGAAATTTTGACACAATACTTGCGATGTTTTACATTCATTTAAAAAATTAAAAACTTTACCCCTCCCTAAATCAATTTATATAAGGCGTAATTTCGCTTGTTAATAATGTAGTTATTAACTGCAGTTAAGAAGATACCAGTTTTGCGGGTCAAACTTTTCAGTCTAGGATTTCTCAAAAAATTCAGGAATAAAGGGTCATTTCAGCGACAGTGTATTTTACTCAAACCCCTTTTCTGCATTGGTCTTTTTCTTTTTGCCGCCAGGCTGCATACGGATAGTCGATTTATACAAAACACAGCTTGATGTATGCGTGCGAGCACCGTGTATCGGTAGATGTGGCTTTTAGGCAGAGCCTATTGTCCACTTCCGGCGGAAACGGAATACTTTGCGAGCTCGGGGGATACATTCACACGCGCGAGGGCTCACAGAATTCTCGGCCGGATTGCGAATATAATATATATTTACATATACAGGGTTATTTGGAAAACATTAATAACCTCGCAGGGATATATTCCTGCCTTGATTATGAGTCGAAAATGTCGAAGCTATCAAGACCTAATATCAATAGTTATGGAGATATACGACATCAAAGTTTGAATTTTTTTGTCAATATTTCTGACTTATCTTTTGTAAAACGTTGGGCTATCATTATAGTAACTCATATCAATTATGAAAAATTCATTCGTTTCAATACAAGTTAAATAAAATGATAAAAACCCTGAAAAAATTCCAATTGGAATGTTTTCCAATTGGAATTCGAAGGTTTTTATTTTTTTATTTGACATGTATTAAAGGGAATAAATTTTTCATATTCGATATAAGTTACTGTAATGATAGTCCAACGTTTCACAAAAAATAAGTCAGAAATATTGAAAAAAAAATGCAAATTTTGATATCGCATATCTCCTTAACTATTGATATTAGGTCATGATAGCTTGCACATTTTCGACTCATAATCAAGGCAGGAATATAGTCCTGCGAGGTTATTAATGTTTTTCCAATAACCCTGTATAATAAAATATCATTTCTATTTTTTTCTGTTTCTATTTTTTAATTAGCTAATTTAATTTAATTGTAAAATAATTAGGTATTGAAACAAACGTATATTTTGTAAGAACCGTATGGATGTCTTCGATTTTTGAAGTTTCTCAACATTTTCAGGAGGGTGTCCTATCGCCGATTATTTTTTTCGTGGCCGCAGATTGTTATAATATTAGTGATCAGCGATTAAAGTACCTAACTGCGTGCGGAATGCATCGAATGAGCTAATCAGTGTGATAAGAAACCTCGTAATAAGGTATTCCACAGATGGGTGAATATTCTAGAAGACGAATATAAAGTGTTAGACAGACGAGCGACTAGTGCGAAGTAGAAGTAATTACTGGAGTAATGTCCAGATAAATTTGTGTCCAGTGACTTTGTGTGTAAAATGACACATAAATTAATTTCAACATGACTGATTCATCCCTATGATTTGAACATGTTAATTATTTTTAAGTTCTGAACTTATTTCCTATGGAAAGAGCGTACAATATTTAGTTTAGACGTCTAATTAACTCATTTTTGACAAAAATGTTAGTTAACAACTTCTTGCCACGGGGTCTTCATTTGTGCTTGTCCAAATTTTCAAAACACACAACTGGATTTTGTCCCAGGGATATCATTAATCAAGATATATTTAAAGATGTCTCATAGAAACGAAATTCTCTCTCAAAACTCAAAATATTCTGAATGTAAAAAACTGGACTAAAAAGGAGTTTTAAAAAAATGAAATGATATTTCTATTTAAGAATCTCATTACACATATAAAGGATATGGCTTTAAAAAAAATCCAATAAAAAATACATATCTCATCAGCGACATCTGTGTTTTATTAAGGGGAATGAAAAAGCTTTGGATACCGGTCACACTAATTATTATTATATAATTACAACACATATGTGAAATAGGTTGTAAAACTTAAATATACGTATTTATAATTTTCAAAAAAATTGATAGACGTGGTATTCTCTCATGGGTGGAAATGGTGAACGTTATATTTTGTAAAGTGATCACTTAATCCAGCCGTACGATAAGTCGTAAGCCCTATGAATACCCAAAGACGTCTGTAGCTACTTTCCCATAAAAAGTACAATTTCATCACACATAAGCATTCTATTTTTATTTTATTTTTGTCGAAATTCGAAAAGAAAATTTTCCGGTAAGTAAGTGATAGTATTAAAAAAATATATAATACAATTAATTTGAATCGACTATTACAATTTTTCGGTCGGGTTTAATTCTCAACACTTAAACGCCCGGGCCTCGGATCCTTCAAATTCCAATTATCCGGAACGAACTAATTAATTTTAACTGCGACAACTCGTCGGGGGGGAACTTTGCACATTTGCGGCACTTTTACAAGTATTTCCCGATCCGCACTCGTTTAATTGGGGAATAAACTGCCCCGTGTACAATAATTAGCCGGGAACATTCCCGCTCCCGCGCGGGAACGGGGTCCTTAATAATTTTATTAAATTGTAAACAATAAAGGCGCATTAGCGAGATTTGGAACTTCACTTGCTCCCGAGGCCGGGACACAAAGGGAGCGAGGATATAATTGGGGAAAAGTTGTAATTGCCGATCGTCCTCTACACACCTCGCTCTGTTCCCCCCTCCTGTACACACTTTGAAAGATTTATCCAATAAAGTCACCAAGTTTGGGGTCGTCGAAATTCCGCGAAATGCCTAATTTAATTTCAAACTATTGACCAATCGCCGAGCAAATTGTTCGCAAATCGGGCGTCCTTTGTCTGCCTTGACAAGTCTATTATTGCTAAATTAATTTGTTTGAATAGATTAATTGTAATATCGTTCAGCACCCAATATCGACGCGTCATAATCGTTATCCTCACCATCTTGGACTCTTTAACAGAACACACGCCTCTGTTTAAGGTTTAATAAGGTTTTCAAACTTAAGAGAAGGTTAGCTAATTTTGAAGTAAATATTGTCACGGGACGTGGCTTTAGGAGGCAAATGAAACGCTAAAACAATTATTTTTTACAAATTTTTATTAATTTAAGCCAAGCGCGCGGCATGTCGCATCAACATCTACGCTCATGTTTCGGGGACAACGACGCGGTCATTTGACGTGTACACACCGGGACTCACATATCACTTGTCGCGGAAATGTCGCCCGATGAGGTTATGATAGCAGCTGTGTATCTATTTACACTTACCGCGTATCTATTTATTTTAACGAGTTTATCGAAACGTAAGTGGAGAAAAAGGTGGTGGGTGCGAAATTATTTACTGCAAAGGAAAAGAAGGATGGATATTCACTTGACTTTTGTCAATTTCACTCGAATGACAACAACTGATTTTGAAAATTTATTACGAATAATCGGGCCTTCCATGGCCAAGCAAGACAATATCAAGGAACGCTGTTGGCCCTCACATCAATTAATTTTTATATTCACGGTTTGAGGTGTCCCACAAAATTATACGACTTTGGTAGAGCGCGATGAGTTGGAGAACAATTTCGTTTCCACGCGTTAATGTCATTGACAGATACGGCGCAAGCGCATTCACTTGTAAATATACCACGTGGTACTGACGCGCGGCGTAATGTCGCAGTGAGCTCGCTCGGGTACCGTGCGCATGGCAACGTTGCCACGGCACGTAGAAATGCCGCGCTATGTTGTGCGCGACGTCGCGGAACAGTGCACGACGTTGCAACGTCACGTAGACTCTATGCCGCGCGTGCTGTTGAGGGACAATTTGTCCCCTAGTGAATACATGGCTTTAGCAAAAAGACACCAATACAATCTAAGCACTATTCTTCGATCAACACTATTTTATAATTAAGCACTCGTCTATGGAACCCTTTATACACGTCTATGGAATCCACATCAATCAGCACGTAAGTGGTAGCACTTATTTTCAATGCCAGTTAGGTACATTTATTGTCGCTGGTTTCACACACACTTTAGCAACACGCCGCACTTGTCACTTGTCTATCGCACGTCAAACGTCAAAACAATAAAAACTCGCTCCGTGGCACCCGCTTCGTCCTTCTATATAAAACATGGTTTCACGAAATGTCGAGGACTTGCTTCCCATTTCCAGTATTTACTTGAGCCTTCCAGTGTCTATGAGAGTGACCTAGACGATGCCAGAGTATTCCATAGTGTTGTTATCTTAGAAGTATTATGAGAGATTCCGACATTGCGCATTTCCTTCTGCTTACCATCTCGTTACTATATATTTGCCGACTTTGTATACCAAATACAAAAAACACTTTTTTCAAAAAATACATCTTAAGGCTAATTATAAAACAAAATGCCGGCAGTGGCGTCATTTATCGGCACATTTCATACATTGGAATTTTTATTTTTAAATAATATTTTTTTTTTTTATTAAAAAAATAACTTTAATTTAGTGAGTAAAGGCTCAACATACGGGAATAAATGGAAAATACTGTTTAAAATTATCTCTTTTTTTATAAATAAAAAGCGTTTTAAAATAAACAAAAAACGTAAAAAATTCTTGCCAATTTAAAACATTATAACTTTATTAATATTGAATATTTCATAATTTATTTATTTTCATAAGTATACTTCATACGTATATAAACATATTATGTGTACACATAAATATTTTTTAAAACTTTGCGCCGCCTAGGACACTAAAAACGATTTTTTGGCCGCGGCCCGTCGATTAATGCTTATATTTTCTTAATTATTATAAATAATGTTCAATAATAATAATGTTTGATAAATTAGAAATTTTGGAAATAAGAAAGAGTTGTAAATAGTAAATTGAATATTATAAATAATCAGGTCCTTTTTGCAAATAGTTATCTTTTAAATTTATTTTCATATTAATTAGGTACTTTATATTATTATTTTCCATGTATAACTTTTTAATATTTTGATCTATACTTCGATTTTTAAATATTATTTTTGTTTTCCTGATGAAGAAGCCATTGGCTTTGAAACATGTTGATTTTTTTTCAATAAATAAGTGGTTTAAACAAAGTTAATTTATATTAATTATAATTATGTTACCACAAAATAAATTTGCTACATTTGAAGAAGAAATAATGTTCAGTTTATTTCTTTTATTTAAGAACAAAGGTTTTATCTAAGGTATTGCTCTAAAAAAATTGCAGTCTAGAATATATATTCTGATGAAAATGAATAATAAAAACCCACATTTGAGTAAAAAAACGCCGAAATATGCATTTGCGGTGAATGTCCGGTCTTAATTATAAGTACTCTCAAGTCTTCATCCGACCAGAAAACGCATAATTATTATTTTTCTAGCGCAGGATAAAACACTTAACCATCTGAAAATGAGTTGAACAATTTTAGGTGCTTAAAGTCGTCCTGACTGACAAAAACGTTGACCATAGGACCAAAACTGAGTCGTGACGCAAACCTTATAGACATCAGGTAATATTTCATAAATATACTGACACAAATTAATGTGATTGTAAGGATCTACGATTTCTGATAATAATTGTGTAATGAGTCTGATTGTAGCAATCCCGCGGCCTGCTATCACAGATCATGTAATCTCTGATGGTATTTTACCAGTTACACAATAACCATTATTTGAGATTTATCAGACAGGAATATTTCCAACTAATTATAAGAAAACTATAGTTATACCAATTTTCAAATCTGGAGATCAGGAGGAAATAAAAAATTATAGACCAATATCGCTTACATCAAACATAGCAAAGATCTTTGAAAAGGTTGTTAAAAAACAACTTAATAGCTATATCCAAAGCAAAAATATATTAAATCCGCAACAATTTGGCTTTAGAGATAATTTAGGCACGCAGGATGCAATTGCAAAACTAACATCTATTATTTATCATACTCTCGATAGTGGAGAAAAATGTCTGGGAATTTTAGTGGACTTGAGAAAGGCATTTGATAGCATATCACATTCAAAACTTGTTTCAAAATTAAAACAAATAGGAATAAGCGGAATGGTATTATCCTGGTTCCAGAGCTACCTTAAAGAACGAAGCCAGATGGTGGTAAGCTAAGTGGATCACTAACTACAACTTTTGGTATTCCGCAGGGAACAGTTATAGGTCCAATACTATTTATAATTTATGTTAACAACATGTTCAAATTACCTTTAAAAGGAGAAATTGTATCTTATGCTGATGATACTGCATTAATTATAAAAGGAAAGACATGGGGTGTTGTAAATATAAAAGCAAACAGAGCTGCTAACATTTTGAAATCATGGTATGACAAAAACTTTTTGTTTTTAAATGCAGAAAAAACTGTATATATCCCGTTGTCTATTACCAAAAAGGATTCACCTGAACATATTCATATAAAGATCCACTCCAATCAATGTGATGATAACAAAAATTGTAATAATGAAAATTGTCTGTTTTTGTCTGGTAAGAGCAGTATCAAATACTTGGGTGTCATAATTGACATCAATTTAAAATGGAAAGAGCAAATATGTTCCACAGTCACTAGGATGAGAAAGCTCATATACCTATTCATAAGGCTACGAAATATCTTATCAATAAACATGCTTAAGATGGTACACTTTGCGTTTGCCCAGTCCATACTGCAGTATGGTATAGTTGGCTGGGGTGGAACCTTTAAGTCTAATATACTACCAGTGGAAATAGTTCAGAGAGTAATTATCAAAGTGATTTTGAGGAAACCCTCAATATTCCCAACAAGGGAACATTTTTAACGTCCCAAATAATAATCAAATCTATAATAAATTTGCGATACTACAAATTCACAAAATGTATATCAATAATAGAACATTTGGATGTTTTAGTAATAGACCGAGATCAGCTGGAAATATTTTGATACCTAAATGTAATACTAGCACAGCCCAACACCATTTCTCTTATCAAGGAGTATCATTCTTTAATGCTCTTCCCAATGAAATGAAGACAGAAAAAAGTTATAGAAAATTCAAGACTAAATTGAAAAATCTTCTACAAAAAACCATCACAATAACGCAATGAAAAATCTTATCAAAAACAATCTATATATACTTTTAAATGTTATTACAATACCTTCTTAATTATTAATTTTTATAACCAAATTTAATGTGTCCTTGTATATACCTTATTTACTTATTCTAATGTCTCACATTTTTGTATTCTTGTATTGTTTATATCTTACTTACTTAATTTAATGTCTTAATTTTTATAACTTAATCTAATGTTTCTTTTTCTTTATCTTACTTATTTAATTTAATGTCTTACACTAACGATTTCATTAATAATAGATATATACATGTATGACAATGCCCCCACTTTTAAATACGAGAATAAATTCTCATTTAAAAGTGGGTAAGCGTGTAATATAAATGTGTATTAATTAAATTATATTGAATACTCTTAAGTTTGTACATTTACCAAATAAATTAAAAAAAAAAAATATCTGGTCGTACTTACGATTGATAACTGATTCGCAATACGACGGGCAATCATCAGTACCAGACAACGGTTGTATCTCAGTTAGCAATCATCAATACAAACAGATACAAAATCTCAAATAACAGTATCATGTGTAACCGGTTAAAATAACGGTTCGACCATCACTAGTAATCTCCTTGACCGACTGTTCATGGGAGTAATTGAATTAACTATTATATGAAAAAATTAACTTCTTAGGTAGAGCTGAATTTTAATATGGCGGATGTATTTTCCGTTCACACAAAGGCCATTCAAGAAATTTTATGAAGAGATTTTCCAATATTGAGTGAATAAGTTTTTTTATGAATGCATTATATAACGCTGAAGTTTGAGTTGGATTTTCAACAAAGAACTCGGGACAGTTTTATGGATTGTCCCCTGCTCGTGCGATCTATTCAATATTTCTCCTTTTGATATTTCAATTGTGGAAAAGTCAATTATTATTATAATATCAAACACCCGTGTCGTACTACCAATTGAGGGATTAAATAATTGGTGGAAAACTTTTTCAAAAAGTCAGAAAGTTGGGTTCTGAGTAAGATAAGGAATAATAATTGAATAACCTATTTTCCTTACTAAAAGATATTTTAACAAGAAGTGTACGCTTTGAATTGCTGAACATTTTTCACTTGTCAGTTTTTTAATTTTTTTTATTTGACAGCTGTCATTTATATCCTTAGAGAATTTATCATGGAGTTCTACACGATCGATAGATCGTTGAATTTTATTATGAAAATTCACGTTATATCGTGATAGGCTTTGTTAAATTTGTGCGGATTTCCCAGATGCTAAGAGCACTATAGAGAAATGTTGACCAACTTTTGGTGGCCTGACTTATTTATTTAATAATATGTACATTACAAACTACTTATTTAAGGAATACATATGATGAAAGTATATGTATATATATATATATATAAAAATATTTTATTTATTAAAAATAACATAAAATCTGGTCAAGGGTGTAGGAAAATCCTGCTTCGGAAAACCCCTTCAGACACATAGAATATATCAATACCCAAAGCGATATTGTTCAGCATAGCGGTAGCTCTTCCAAAAGGCATAACCATCGGCAAGTTAGTCCTGTATATTGGAATGTGAAACAATCTATGCTGACAATGTCTAAAGTAATTATCAGGAACATACAAACCAATGCTCCGCATAATTTCAGGATTATCGCTCATACCGCGCAACAATCGATAAAAAAATGTAATCAAATACACATTCCTTCTAGTCTCTAAACTATAATAGTCAAGCATAACTTGGTTGGGTAGAGTCAAGGATAATGCCCGTACTCTCTCATTTAGAGATATCTCAGAAACTTCTTTGGACTTTCTCCACCATGAGAGAATACTTTCTCTCATGTGGCCCCCAAATCATCGAGCCATTCTCGAGTCTACTTCGCACCAAGGATTTTAAAGAGTTCTCAGTAAGCGGGTATACTCGAAAACCCTGACAGTACGAAGAACAAATAAGCTTTTTAATAAATTTTGTATTAATTTTATAATAATAATATTTTTTTATTATTTTGAGCTGTTTTAAAGGGAAAATCTATCCCAATAATCCACAGTCAATTTGCGATCTCCAAGTCAACATTAAAGACGTTTGTACCTAAATGAGTATTCATTGTATTTTTGTTTTTTATTAATCCAATGTGTTCTTTTAGACGAGTAGCGATAAATGTTGGCTCCATTGCACTGAAAGAGTTGAATTTTTATTTGCTTGGTTATTTTACACAATGTATGATACAAGCCTCTAATTTAGCTGCAAGGAGGTTTATAGAACCGATCAGAAATAACCAGAAGACGATGCTCAGGAATCCGGTATTTGAGGAGGCAGGCCCAAAGGCTTGGCCCTGGCTAAACACTTTGCCCTTCGAAATAAGAAAAGCACAATTTAAAAACAACTTTTGCAACAAAAACTGTTGGATTTATATAGAGAATAGCCAAAGTTTTTATATTTAAAACATGGTTTTGATATAATGTAACTCTGATAAGAAAGTAACCTGTATATAACTCAGTCGTATGGTAGGTAGGTAGGTCCCTGTCACATGTAGGTACTCGTATGTACGTGGATAGACCATAGAGAGAATTCAACATAAATTCATAAAGTTTGTTACTTTTAAATTAATTCAATTAATTATTTTTTTCCATTAAGTACAACATGCTTATGAAAGAAATCAATATCTTTAGTTTGTCAGATGGAAAGAAATTAATAGACTTAATATTTTTGTACAAAATTGTCAATTCTCAAATTGATGGCTATGATCTTTTCTCTGAAGTGTGCCTTAGGATTCCGACGACACTTTAAAAAGATATTACGGTAAAGAGATACTACGAGAACCAACTACTACATACACTCATCACTGCCGAGACTACACAGATTGAGTAATGAGTATTTATATATTTTATTTATTTATTTTAGAAAAAACAGCAAATCTTAATTTAACATACAAGAGATAAATAATAGTTAATGATGTTAAATTTTCGACTTAAAATTAATTATTAAAGATATTAACAAAGTGTGACTTTATGGCAAGTAATAGTTTCATTATATATTGATAAGGGGTAGGAAGGGTGGAGTGGGATGTAGGATTAGGATAAATTAAAGAAGTGTGGAGTATATGGGAATATAAATTATAAATTATGTCAACTAGTTAGGGTGCGGTTGTGAGGTTGATTTTCATTTTAAGTCCAGAATAATCGTGTTAAAAATGTCTGTGTGGTTGTTGTAATTTACGTTAAATGAGTTTGTATCTATAGATGAATGAGTTTTGTTTGGAGTTGGTTTTGCAAAGAGGGAGATGGAAAGTAGGTGACTGTCTGCTGTTACGATTTGGTACATCATATTATGAGTACAGTGAGTCTGTTGATATATTTCATGACAGCTTGACTACCTTCAAGTACAACGTACTTCTGAGTAGTTTTTACTTGAAGGTAGAAAGTAGAAACAAGGCACTGAGAATGTTTTACTCATAAATTTGTTAATTTTTTAATTTATCAAATCAAGTGATTTTTTCAATGAAATTTTTGTGTATATTACATATTTAATTGATTTATATATATTTGTTAGTTATTTTAAAATGTTTGCTGCCTTTGTGATGTTATTTTGATTTCTTTCTTGTGTCATCCTCATCATCAAAAACTCAGAGCAAGGTGCTTCCATATTCCCCTGTCTTGCGCTGCTTCCGCTTGAGTCAACCAGTCTAGACCCATTATGTTTTCATACACATTTTTTCATTGCTTCTCCCTGATAATCTGGGGCGACCAACCGCCCGTCTTCCTTCCGGGGTTGCAAAGAGGATCTTCTTGGTATTCGTTCCTCTGGAATTCTTAGCATATATTCACGTCATTTGTGATTTTTTTATGTGTAGTACTAGTAGGTGTTCCATGCTGAGTGTGTGCCTTATGTCAGCACTTCTCACTCTGTCCATCAGTGTGATTATTTCTCGTGTACTATTTTGAATACTGTTTAAACTATGTCTCTTTCATTCTACTATTTTTTTTTCAGTGCTGCTGTACGCCATGTGCATACTATGAAATAAATAAAAATTTCTTATTTAAAAATAACCTAACATTAACATTAACGTTAAAAAAATAATTCCGTTAAAGGCCACGATCATAGCGTGAAATAATTTTCTGTCAGTCGAAATAAATTAAAAGGGATTTCATTTTTCCATCAGCGCTGTTGAAATGTATTGTGGGTAGAACACAATGCGTTCAAGAATAACATACACACAAGAATTCCACGTGATCACAATGAAAGTACCGGTCCCAGGAATCCTCGCAAGACCATCGAATTATTAGATAGGAAAATCAAAAGTGGTCGTAAATTCGCAACGACAGAACTAAATTTTACGGTGTACCATCCATTCCGAATAGCACGGATTCATCGCGAAATATCTTCGCCATTGTCCCTTTATCAGATCGCCTTTTGATACCGTACAATGGCGTCAGACCAAAACTTTTGTGCCTGAAAATATATATTTTTTCCAACAGTGAAATACTGTTATTGCTAAAGAAGAGCGGAGATAACGGCTTCCTATTGACGTGGGGGCCTTTGTGAAAGTGGAAAAATATCTGCGTTAATTGTCCTCCGCGCGGCACGTCGGCGGTGCCGCAGGGACTTGACTCCGGCCCTCCTGCCTTTCTTCCCTTGATAAATCATCGGTTGTTGATCGGACAGCTTTGTCACACCTACAAGCACCAACACGACCATCTAAAAAGACGCTTGATCGGCATTATATGTATATAAGGTTGATGCATAACAATCTGTCGTTTTTTTTCACAGCATTTTTATCACGATGTATTATAGATGTCTCATAGATACGTATATATATTATATTTTTTATGGGAAAGTAAGTGAGAAAGTCTTTGGTGTTTATTGGGCTTACGACCTATCGTACGGCTGGCTTAAATGATCACTTTACACAATGTAACATTCACCATTTTTACCCATGATAGAATACCACATCTATCAATTTTTTAATAGGTTGATGTATAATAATCCACCGTTTTATTCACAACATTTTTTTAATGAATCAAGATATACTAGCAAGTAAGCAATCGGCTGTCGCCGATTTCTGCTAGGCCCTGCGGGCGGCTATTATGGCCGCTGCGCGGCCAATTGTGTCTTTCAAGTTTCCATTTTTCAATACGGAAAATAAAATTTACAAAATATCAAGGAAACGGAAGTGTTCTACAATACCAGAACCCTATTTAGAGGTGATCTTATTAACGAAATACAAAATATATACATCATGGTTGTATATTGTATATTATAGGTATAAAAAAAATTAATAAAGTTTGAAAAAATCAGCTCCATTCACTAATCATAGAAATTATGAAAAATCGAACATCCATACCTACTGTTACAAAGTTAATAGAACTCGATAATCGGCCTTATTCTGAAATAAGCAATATTTTTTTTTGTATCTTGACAGTCATTGTATAACATGAATTTTTAAGTTTGGCTGGTTTAAAAATAATGAATTCAATCAATCAGAAAGCTCTAAAACCTATACAAATGTTAAGATATTCACAATTATGAATATTGAGCATTCTAATTTATTGAATTCATTAATTTAAAACTCAAACTAAAAACTTCAAAATTGGCGGCATTACGGAGAAAATGATACGTAAAATCATTGATTTATAGGTACGCCAATGCGTAAAATGACATTAAGTTCACTTTGTTTTAAAAAAATAACTTGATTTTTGTTCGAAAATGTAAAATAAAAGTTAATGAATATATTATTGAAGCAAATCAAACGCAAAAATATAAAAACAAATGAGAAATGAAACGAAATATGCTTACTTCAAACGTCAAAAGGAGGCATTGCTAGCACAAAAAATATATTTCCGCGTCACAATTGACTGTTTTCTACGACAATAAATACACGGTTTTTAAAATATTCCAAAAAATATTTAAAATTTAAGATTAATATCCGATAGTTTAATATAATTTTAACATAAGTTTTTTCGTATTCCTATATTTTTAAATATTTTTAATGTACTCTAAAATGTTTATATATACAATATAACGTGGTTTGTGATAGCTAAAATAAGTCTTCGAATCGACGTCTCACGACTATTATTAGGAATAGAATAAGATTATCATAAATATAAGAAAAAACTATAAACACAGAATTTTCTAATGTGCAGAGGTGTTAAAATATATGAAGGGATACCTGAAAACATGAAGAATATAAATAAGATGACTGAATTTAAAAACAAATGCTATACTTATTCTAAAAATAGTATATAATTGTAGAGCATAAGATGTATTATTTGTTATATTATAGATTGTACCATAGATTAAATTAGATGTCAATGTAAATATATAGGTTATTGTGGATAATATATTAGAAATAGTAAGTTTAAAATACTAGTTAATATACAGGTTGTACATTAATTAACTTAAGAAATAAATAAAAATAAAAATAAAAATAAAAATAAAAAAAGATATATGATGCAATGAATCAAAAACCGTGCGCATTTTCAAAAATAATCCAAGTGCCTATACTTTTAACATGTTTTATCGATTTTCCGTTTCGTATTCAAACGTTTTGAAACTATACAACTTTGACAACCGCATTGAATGTCGAATAATGAAAGTGTTTTTTGTTTTGAAAACGAATATCTGACAATTACGTCGTTTTTAAAAAAAAACATCGATAATAACATACACACCTAAAATCTTCATTTAATTAACAGTTCTATTTTCAATTAAAAAATCAACTAATCGTTAGTTTTTGAATTGAACATCTTTATGATTGGTACTCGATTCAAGATGGTTGAGAATACATTATTTAAATTACTGGAACACCAATTTCAAGTGAATACATTTTTAACACTATAATGCACGCGCGCGCATTTTGTGGTCTCGCGTTTCCGCTACACGCAAAAGAAAATAACTTCAAAAAATAAAATGTTACGTTTTTTACGTTCTGGAAATGCGATACAATTTGGGTATCTCCATTTTCCAGGCTTTAGACGTCGTCGCCGGTTTCGTTGCTCATTAAAATAACATTGTCCCAAATCTGCCGATCGACACTCTCCAATCCCTGTGAATATTGATTGCACCGTCTTTTGGTTGGTTTAATTAAATTGATCGGATCCAATCTAAATTGAATGAACAGCGTTGGGTTTACAATCTGCAACTCGAACCTTTCGGAATCTCTCTGAGGAGCTTACTCTTCGTCTAAGTCCAGAACATTTCTAAACAAGGATACTCTCATTACACTACAGGATGTAACAGACTAACTTCCTTATTCTCAGGATGAAAATATTGTTATGTGTCGTGGTTAGGGAGGAATGAAGGAAAACACTGGAAAGTAATTAGAGATTTACTAATTAGTGAATTAAATGGACAACGTCATCATCATCATCATCATTCTTGTGCACTACAACCCTTGGTGGGTCTTGGTCTCCTCAATGATTTTCCTCTACTCATCTCGGTCTAGGGCCAGCTCTCTCCAATTTCGAAGGTCTAAGGCAGAGATATCTTTCAGGACGTTGTCACTCCATCTTAGTTTTGGCCTTCCTAAGCTCCTTCGTCCTGTTGGCCTTGAGTTTAGCAGGGACTTTGGTGCTTGATGCTCGGGCATTCTCTCCACATGACCCAGCCACCGAAGTCTTCCCAGTTTTATAAATTTTGTGACGTTTGGCTCCTTAAATAGAGTATAGAGCTCATTGTTGTAACGTCAGCGCCAAACTCCATTTTCTAGAACCGGTCCGAAGATACGCCTCAAAATTTTCGTTTCAAAAACGTCCAGTGCTCGCTCATTCCTCTTAGCTATAGTACCCACGTCTCATTGGCCTAATAAGCGTCACAACGTCACTCAATAAGAATTAAAATTAACGATCTTTTTTAATCTACACTACTTCGTAATACATCACTCGGTTATGAACAATGAGGGCAGACTCACCGCTTACCCAGGACCGTTTTATAAGCAATAGCTCCTGTATCGGTGCTACTTATTCGCCGCCAGGTTGGCAGTTTTTAATGCTAAAGGCAACCGCGCAACCCAGCGTTGCAGAGCAGAGTTGGGCCGCACGGCTGCCATCCAAAATTTTGTCCTCATTGTCCCGTCAGTTCACTTCTTTATTTTTTCAAAAAATATATACACATACACCACCAAGACATTTAAATACAGTAAGTAACACGATGTATAAGCATATACAAAATACAAAGTTTATAATAATACACTATAAAAATACAAAGGATACACAGGATTATACTGGTAAGGAGCAAACAGGCCTGGACATTTGAGGGTATAGGAAAAATAAAACTCCCTTTTGTTTGTTTGTTTATTTTTTATTTAGTTGTTAAAAGAACTCACTTTTACATCTAGTAATTAAAAAATAAATTAACATAGCAAAATAAACATAAATATTCCAAAAATATATCAACATAAATAATCATAAATAGAAACACATTTTCACATCTGGCACAAAGTTAAGAAATTTAAAAAAGAAAATAATAAAAATAATAAATTTTGGGTTAAACAGAAAGTATAAAAATAAGTACATCGGATATGAACACTTTACTATCGCTGGTTAGGACTTTATCTATCACTTCTTAGAATATTCCGTTCTCGCACGTAGTATTTATCGCATTTATTTAAGTCGCTTATGTACTCCGCCCAATTATCCAATATCCTGGTTTTGATCTATATTTGGTAGCCATATATTAGGTTGGGCCTGTACACAGATTTGAAAATAGGTGAAATTAGTAAAGTCTAAATGAAAATAATATATTTTAAACCGTGGACATGAATTTATTTCACTGAAAAAGTGAAACACAAATGAAAACTTACGCAAAGAGAAATTCAAAGGCTCTTCTTGGAATATCTATGAAAGAACGAATTTATAATATTTGGTCTCTCAAAGATGTTCCAAGAAAATTCGCCAATCCTCTCAAAGAAATTCCGAGAAACAATTTGACAGAGAACCATGTGTAGCTCAAATTTTCTGCGCGCCTCAAATGGAAATGAATTGGATGTATCTATCGAAGAGATGGTGGACTATGGGGTGATGATTTGTATGGCAATTGAATTTAGCCCCATTTTTTAACTGTCTAAAATAACAATTATTTAATTCAAGGAAATGCAGTGAGAACATTGAAGCATGACATTTATTTAAGAATTTATTAAAAAAAATTCTAATTAAAATTATGTCTCATTATTCAGATTATAATAAATCATAGTGACGGTTAAACCGTTATTTTAACCGGTTATTTTCGGTACAGTTATTTGCGATTTGTATCTTATTGTATCGATGATTGATAACTAATATATATTTGTTATCTAGTATCGATAGTTGCCCGTCAAATTGCAAACAATCAGTTGTCTGTCACCGTTTAAAAAAACCATCACTAATATATAATAATATTCTATATATATTATAATACATTAAATTCATTTGATACGCAAATGAAGTAGCAAGCTAAAATAAAAATACGTAAAAAATTAAAGAAAGACGACTAGAAAGTAAAGATAAAATAAAAAGTAACCCATAAAAACCAAGTTTTTATTATACTCCCTTTCTCATTTACTAGTTGAAACATTTTTTTTCGCTTAACCTACGCGTTGGGCTTCGGTCGGGCAACGCTACGAAAGGGAGTAATAAAAAATTTCCAAAAATCCAAAATTATACTATAATCAGGTTTCGCTTCTACCAGACGCGTTGGAATATTTTCATACAACTTAATAAGTTGTATGAAAAAACCATTAGTAATTTGAAAAATCCAAAAATGTTTTAATTTTTTTAACGAAAATTTTATAGATCTTATTGATCTTCGCCACGAGTCTGCTTGCAAAGTTTCAGCTCGATTGGATCACGGAAAAGGGGTTTAAAATGGATCCAAAGTTTTTTAGTCAGACAAGAAGACAAGCAGACGCCACGAGTTAATATAAAGGGAATAAAAATACAAATTAGCAAAAATAATATATGCAACAAGAAAGATGAATATTTAAAAATGAAAAAAGAGAAATTCCATCTGATAAACTGTGTTATACTTATGGTGATCTGGGGCTTATGATGTGAACGTGCCTAAAGCGATTCGACCAAGCGAAAGTCTTACCATGTATCTTATAATCGGAATCTAACCGGAAAACAAATCTTTAAGGGATGGTGGTATGTAGCTCATACCGATTGCCTACATCATTCCTTCTTTGATCGTAGAACCGTTTACATGTGTTTAGTTTACTGTAACCTCATCTATCTTATAAACGTTTGTATTGTTATGATTTAATTACAATGGTTACAGTTCTATTGTAATTTAAAGCCTGTTTATCTTTTTTCTATTGTAATGTAACAAGCCTCCTAGCCACTATCTACCTAGTAAAGTATATATGTATATTAATACATTTTCTGACGTACGTACGACTGTTTAAAGATATCCACTATAGGTTGAATCTGGTAGGATTAAAAAACAATTAATAGTGGTAAATTTAAAAAAATAAATAAAATGGAACTACACCGCGAGTTAACAGGATCAAAATTATTAATATTGTAATCGAATCCTATAAATCTCGAGTCATCCGAAATAAACAAAAGTGAATATTAAAATAAAACACAAATCACTTTGTTTTCACCACTTCATTAGATATAAAATCTACATGTTTCGAGAACAATGTTCTCTTCTTCAGAATTGTTTGTTTACTAAAATTGAAAAAGATAATAAAATAAAAAGGTAATGAAAAAGATAAACCATGCAAGTGTGTTACGGTGAAGGGGATGGTGAGGGGAGGAGGAGGGTCGGAGGTGTTATTTATGGATTGTCATCTGAAGGGGATGGAATCTTAAGTGGAATAATATTTAATAGAGGGTTGTGCACAAATTTTGTCTGTAATATTAACACTTTTTCTAATTTAAAGTATTCCAAATTATTTATTTGTGGGATTTTATACCTAGAATGTAAAAATTTTAATCCTCTATTAATATTAAATGTATGGTCATCTTCTATAAAATGTTTTGCAAAATCTGACTCAACATTTTTTTATTTTTATTTTTTTATTTTTTTTATTATTTTTATTTTGGGAATCTCAACAGTATACAATTTATTATAATAATACATAACGTATTGGGTAATTCGTAGACCAATTATAGAGATCCACGGCATAAAATGTTAAATCAAGCAATAAAGAGAACATATATTAAATAGCTATTGCTAATATAAACATTGCTAGTTAAAGCTTTAATGTGTTTTTCTAAAATATTCTTCGAACAATTAAAAGTGAATATCCCACTTCTATTACGGTTCTATTCTTACTACCTTGCTACCTTTCTAATTCCCTTGCCATACTTAACACTACACCCCCACATAAATAAACTAGAACATTCTGTGGGTAGAGTTGGACTTCTTCTACTCAACATTGGTGACCATCACCGTATGCACCAACTCTGCCAAATACTCATTATATCGAACAACGAATCTCGTGCCTCGGTAATCAAAACCTCATTAATTCGAACCACGTACAATAGTAATGCGTGCCTCCTCACTTCGAATCCCGTTAATTAAACCGTGGTAAATTTGAAACCTGTTTGCCCACACCTCGTTAATTCACGCCTTATTACTTCGAACTTCGACCCTTCGATCCCTACTAACATGACATGATGTGCATCTACACGGAATCGCGAAAGAGTATGTTGATTGTTGTAGTACCTATTATCCGCTCTATGGATTGAGTAGTCAATGTACAAGGCGTGATGATATGCGTCCTGCAAAAATCTTTCTTTTAATTTGTCCTACATGTTATTTTAGAAAGTACGTTAAGACTTTCGTCGCCGTAATTTCACTAAATGTGCGGATGGGTCATTTTCTTCTGATGTGTTACATTTTTCCTCTCGTTTTCCTGCAATCTGTGGCAGTGAGTTTGTGAAAATGGATGGAAATGCGTAACATGAAATAAAGTGCGCGCAATGGATAAAAATCATCGTTTATAAACAAGTCAATGTCCAGCAAGTGCCATCACAGCGAAGACGCACACTTCCAACAGCCAATGCTTCTGATTTTGTATATATGCTACACGGCTGGTATCAAGCGTAATTGTAACTTTGATATATTTTGGCTTATATCTTCGAAACTATCCAATAAATACTTAATTTTTTTAACAATAATGTAAACAATAACAACCCTTAATGATTTACATTCTCAAATTTTATGTAATTTATGTGATTATTATTAAACATTTATTCCAACTTTTTCATACAATATGTATGAAGGCACACAACCGCCATCTAAGAAAATAAATTAAAACATATAATTGACTAAACACGTTTCTAACTCCTGTGTGTCGGTGATGTAACGTAGGTCTACCTGTCATACAAAATATGAAATATCTACCTTATTTACGAAAACTAAAACGTCACATTTTTTGTAATCATCGAATAGACATTTTCATACCAAAATTACTAAATTAAACTGTTAGGAATGTACGGATTTTTTAATTAAAAAATATTTATTCATTACTCTCGTATTTTCGGCCAGTGTGTAAGAGAGAGCAGTATATTGTGCATCGCAGTTAAATCGAGCAAGAAAGAGCACGACAATACCATACATTTCATGTAGGACAGAGATGGCGGTTGCTTGGGTTTCGGCGAAAGCAAAAACAATATAGAAAGAGTACGATAGAGTCGGGTAACACGTGCTAGACAAAGACGGAGTGCATGCGACTGAAGCGAGCAGGCGACCGCGTCGTTGTATTCAGTTGCTATTGAAACGTCGGCGGAAGCGCACGCAAATTCGATTTGACATGATTTTATAATAATTTACTAAAATAATGCAAATATGTATATTAACCTTACATAATTATATAAAGGGACCTTTAAAAAGTCTTATCTGTATTGTATATATGTATATTTTATCACATATTAAAAACTATGCCGATTTAAAATCAGGTAACGCTGTGTTACTCCACCGTCCCCAAAGTTTTTTTTTAGCACAGTCTTTTAAGAGCTAAACAAAATGCGTGTGTAGTTAGATATACGGTACCTACCTAGTGCGGCAAAATTCAATTGCAAATAAATGCACATACATTTTCTATACTTGTATTTACTAATTAATAAATATATAGGTATTAGCTTTGTTAAATTTTGATGTTAATTTCTGTTGCGGCTCAATTGATTATTTAATTGTGAGATATCAAATGTTACACATCATATGCGACTACTGTAAGGCTCGCTCGTTTTTTTTATTGTCTTGTTTGTTACATAATCCCAACAATAATAAACAACTCTGTCACAACATAAATGTATTTTTTATTATTTATTAAATACAATTAAAACCTCATTTCTATACAGTTTACATTTTTATTATGAGAAGGTATCATCAAACCTACATTATTAAATAAAACAATGATTAACATTTTAAAATACCACTACGTCACGAAAATGGACAGGGACAGTTTAACTACAACAAAAAAGAAAATGACCCCGATACGTTTATACGAGAGGGGTGATATCAAGTCGCCCCGTGGAATACTCAGCTTCAAGGTTTGATCGAGTCTCTTCTGATTGGTTAGCGCTTTTATAACGATGTCTTGACCGCTTTGATATAACATTGTACACTTCGTCAACTGTGACGTGATGACATTTGACAGATGCTTGAAAACTTCATGCGTACACAAATAAGTAGGTGCGCCACGTCTGTGTATTTTGTACAAGGACATCATAACGGTGTTGTTATTATGAGAATAGAAGAAAATTAGTGGATGGAACTTAAAGAATAAAAAAAATATGAATTTGAAGTGAAAATAAAGCTGAACGTAATATTGTAAACTTCGTGGTAGGTATAGGCCTTTTCATATAAGCTTGCAATTGAGTTAGTGTGGGTACAGTGTGTAACAGTGTGCGCATTGTTTCATTGTATTAAGATTGCGGATCCGCCCCTTTCGTATCCGTAAACTTAACACAACGAAGTAATGCGCCTATTACGCACTGTACACACACTAACTCAATTGCAAGCTTATATGAAAAGACCTGTACACGTAAATTTTGACGTGATGAATATTTTACACAGTAATTACTAATTTAACTTTGAAAATTAAAAGAAATCGGTTTTTACTTCATTTTTTAAAATATTTTTGTATTAACATAATACATTTTTTTGATTGTTATATTTACTATTTTCTTCATCGAAAGTGTTCAAATATTAAATTAAAGCCAGTTCTTTCGATATAACGACAGAAATACTAACAGATGTCCTAATATTACTCATAAAAAAGTTTTCGTATACATAAATTTATTAACTTATTTATTTAAACGGTTTGAAATAACCTTTTACAATACAATATAGTTATATTAATTGTGTTTACTCGGTAAAGTTATTGTTTCATAATAATATTTAGGATTTAGACAATAAATAAGTACATATCGTATATATAATGCGGGGATGATTGATTTTGAGGGTAAGGGGAACGTATATTTTTGGTTGTTTCTAAATACATCTACACGTGTAAAAAATAATGTCTGTTTGTGTGTCTATCTAATACTCCGCCATGTGACCGACTTAAACATAATTTTGTGTTATTTTTTATATATATTTTTTTAAATATATATATACGTAGCCAATTGTTGTAATCAGCTTGGACAAGACCATTCCAATTAAGTAGTAATAAGCTTAAGCGGCTTGTCATATATAAGGTCAGTCTTCAATCACATTGATTGATGTCAGGATTTGTTTAAGACATCAGAGGCTCTCAATTTCTATTTCGAGTGGCAACGGAGGGTGAGTCGCAAAGAAGATTAAAATTAAGAGGAATGTAATGAAATAAAATGTTATCTGTCTCAGAACCCGATTAATTTTGGTTATATGCCTGAATATTTTTATAACACATTTATTTTTGTAACATTCGAAATTGTTTCTATGTGAAATGTGAAAGGGCACAGCTCAACATTCTATTCTGCTTGTTTGCGCATTTGTATGCATCACTTACTTATATCTGTTTTGTTTCCAAATTAAAAAAATTAAAATTAAAAATTCCCTTCCAGCTGGTAGCAAAAATTAAGTTACTTTCAATAGTGTGAAAGTTTTTTTTTAAACTTTTTGGCCATAGGTACAATTAACGACCGCACTGTTAATATACTTTAAATTAAAAAAAAAAGTAACCCATAAAAACCAAGTTTTTATTATACTCCCTTTCTTTGTAAAATATAACAACAATTAAAGACGAATTAAAACATATAACATAACACTAAACTTCAGTAATTTAATATACTTCTAAAATGTCAGATGTTTTGAACTTTGATAAGACACTTCATGCTTTGAAGATTAAATTCCAAAAACATTTGTCAGTCAATTTAGATTTTCGACATTCATAGTGAAGTACCTATTATGCATACCGACGGAGTAATTCAAATTTAGAAATATTCCGCGACGTTATCGGGCCGCCGCGCCGTAATCAAACTTTCCTAATGATTCCAATTTGAAAAAACCAATAAAATTTCTAAAAATCCGAAATTATACTATAATTATTAATTTTTTTTAACAAAAATTTGATAGATCTTCTTGATCGTCGCCACAAGTCTACTTGCCAAGTTTCAGCTCGATTGGATCACGGGAAAAGGATCAAAAATCGATCTAAAGTTTTTGTTGACGGCAAGCAAGCAGACGCCACGAGTTAATATAAAGGGAGTAATGATTTTAAACAGCCGCCGTTTTGAAACAATACGCTATTCCTAAAAATGCACAGACACTTCGACGATTTGTATATTTTGAGAATCGTCGGAGTACCGTTGTCTTTAGAATCACTATGAAGATTTGTGATAGATGCAATAAACCAATTTTCAAGTCTAAAACAAAATACTAGGATATACAGGGTTGTTTGTAAAACATTAATAACCTAGCAGGGCTATATTCCTGCCTTGATTATGAGTCGAAAATGTTCAAGCTATTATGACCTAATATCAAGTTAAGGAGATATGCGACATCAAAGTTTGCCTTTTTTTTTTCAATATTTCTGACTTATTTTTTGTAAAATGTTGGACTATCATTATAGTAACTGATATCGAATATTAAAAATTCATTCTCTTTAATACAAGTTAAATAAAAAAATAAAAACCTTCGAATTCCAATTGGAAAACATTCCAATTAGAATTTTTTAAGGGTTTTTATCATTTTATTTAACTTGTATTAAAACGAATGAATTTTTCGTAATCGATATGAGTTACTGTAATGATAGTCCAACGTTTTACAAAAAATAAGTCATAAATATTGCAAAAAAAATGCAAACTTTGATGTCGCATATCTCCTTAACTATTGATATTAGGTCATAATAGCTTGAACATTTTCGACTCATAATCAAGACAGGAATATAGCCCTGCGAGGTTATTAATGTTTTACAAATAACCCTGTATACTGTGACCGTCCCGTATTGTCGAAGAGGGGGGATATTTTAGATCAATATTGATAGAAAATTTGATACAGTCTATGATGTTTATTACAAGGAGTAGGTAGCTATTAAAAGTGTCGTAGATATACAGCTGACCCTCTTGTAGGAGCAGATTAGGCGGATTAGACATTCGGAGTATCGTAGACTCTAAGGAATGGAAAAAAAAACATTTGACACACATTCCGCCTTATACTTAGACAGGAATCTACTTGTAAAGTATTGTGGACTAGCTCTGTTACACTTTGTGTTGAGATTATTTTATTTGTTTTTATTTTATTTATCTTAATAATTTAGTTCCACACATAATGTTATGGGGGCTAATACATGATTTCACTTGGACAGGTTGCATTCCATCTAATCATTTAAAAGTTTTTATAATATAATTTTTGCATTTCAGTTTAAACCTCCTTATATTCTCCATGATTTGAACTTCCTTTGGTAGGCTATCGCGGATTTTTATACCTTTATACATCATACAATTTTGTAAGGCGTTTTTCCTTTTCTTTGGTAGTCTTATGATGTCGCTTCCTCTTGTATTGTAGGAATGAAAATCTTTATTCAGCTTCATCCTGTCATCAAAGTATTTGGGTACAAATCCATGTTTAATTTTAAATATTTGGACCATTACATTATATATTATTCTCTAAATTTACAGTTTCCAGTCCTAGGGCATTCAACATTTTTGTTATTTTAGTTCTCCTATTACACTTCAGTATTATGCGCATCGCTCCGTTTTGTACTATTTTTAGTTTCTTTAGCATTCCTTCGTTGCTTGTAAATAATATACTGGAACGATAATCTATGTGTGGGAGATACATGAAAAAGATAACAACAATAATTTAATATAATAATTTCTAAAGGAATAAACAAAATCATTACCCGAAACCAACATGGATTCCTTGCTGGTAAATCTATTTTAACTAACCTCCTCCTATACCAAAACTACATTATTCAAGCACTATCTAAGAAAGCCCAAATCGATTCTATACACACAGATTTCAGTAAGGCTTTTGATACTGTTGACCATAGCACACTATTACTTAAACTTAAAAACTAACCCATAAAAAACAAGATTTTATTATACTCCCTTTCTCATTTACTAGTTGAAACAGGTTTGGCGCTTACCCCACGCGTTGGGCTCGAGTCGGGCGACGCTACGAAAGGGAGTAAATTCGAAAAATCCAAAGTTATACTTTAATTTTTATTTTATTTTAATTATTTAGATCATTTTTATCGTCGCCACGAGCCTGCAAAGTTTCAGCTCGATTGGATCACCGGAAAAGGGTTTAAAATCGATCCACAGTTTTTTCGACAGACAAGCAAGCAGACGCTAGGAGTTAAAAGAAAGGTAGTAAAAATAGGTATATCCGAGCGCTTTTTTCACTGGCTATAAAATTATATTATAAACAGAGAGCTAAATGTAAAAATCAACACGTTCACCTTCTGTAAATTCAGATCCACCAGTAGTGTCCCTCAGGTATCCCACTTGGGACCAATCCTATTTTTACTTTTATAAATGACATAGCGACCATATTCCACGATGTCTCGATTTTACTTTATACTGATGATTTAAAATTATACAGAATAATCAATAGCCTTCATGATTGTTTAAAAGTTCAAAAAAAGTTATGACGCACAGAGATATGCAAATAAAAGCTAAAAGAAAAGTCTATAACGCATGTATTCTGCCCTGTTTAACATATAGTAGTCAAACATGGACACTAACGAAAACCTTAACAAATAAACTAAGCGTCTGCCAAAATAGCATAGAAAGAAGTGTCATTGGAGAAGAGATAAAGTAAAATTAACAGAAATAAAAAATAGAACACAATTCAAACAGGCACATTGGGTATATATAACACTAAAATGGCGATGGACTGGACATCTGTTGAGAGAAAGGCAAGAGAAATGGACCAGAATAATAACAGAGTGGTATCCAAGAAACGGTAAAAGAAACAAGGGTTGACGAACGAAAAGATGGGAACACGATCTAAAAAAATTGGCTGGTCCAGAATGGATCAGAGTTGCAAAGTACAGAGAAAAATGGAAATCTTTAGAGGAGGCCTATGTCGAAAGACAAGCTATTTCTAAAAATAATGACCAGAGCGCTGAGCATTTAGAAAAATATAAATAATATAATAATATATATATATTATTATAATATATATATAAAAAAATCTTTTAAGTTAATAAGATTAGAATGTTTTATAAGTTTAACAGCAATAAAGGCTAATCATATTTTATTTTATTTTTTAATTTTAATAGTTCAACACGATCTCAATAATCTAAATATATGGTGTAAAAGCAATAAACTATACCTAAACATTAAAAAATGCCAAATAATAAGATTTCACAGGATTAAGAAACCTATTTAGGACCCTGAATTGGGATAACGAAGATGTGAAGATAGATGACACATATTTAAGTCACCTAAGATTTGCTGACGACTTAGTAGTTGTAAGTTAAAATTTTAAGGAACTAAGTCAAATGATAAAAGAACTACATGAGGCTTCGAGCAAAGTTGTTCATAAGTCATAATGGCTGTCACACTTAAAATAGTTAACCCGCAGGACTTAATAATAATATTTATTAAGTTTGAATTTATTTTAAATTTATGTAATAATAATATTTATTAAATTTAATTATTTGGTTGTCTGTTTTTATTTTATTTTTAAATATTTCCTTATTTTTGTATTATTTTCCTCGCGTGTTTTCTTTTTTGCATTGAATTAATTATTTCTAAAATTTTTAAGTGAATTTTTATTTAAACATATTTAAATTACTATATATTGCGCTATTATACTATATTTATTTATTATTTTTATATTAATATTTTTCATGAAAAAACCGGCAATGAATTAATTAAGGGGGGGGGTAAGGTTTTTAACTTTATTTTTGCATTTTATTTTTAATTTTTTAAATGAATGTATAACATCGCAAGAATATTGTGTCAAAATTTCAAGTCAATCGGAGCAAAATTGACGAAATTATGAACATTTGAGCAATGCTCAGACTGATTTTCTATACCTGCTCGGGCAGCTAAGAGACGCGCTCACCTGAGGACTACCGGACGTGCTATTGTATTGGAAGCGTTTTGCATAGACAAGGGCAAAAATATGCTGATGATGAAAGCTCTTTGCTGTGTGAACATGGCATCGACGATTATGTGTAAGTATAAAATAAGTGTCGAGTTTTATTTTGAATTTTACAGTGTGCAAAACTTTAAAGCGTTTTCCCCACATCTCACGTTTTCAAAGTCGGTGTCCACCATAACTTCAAAACTACTGCACCGATCCTTTTAAAATTTTGAACACTATTTCTGTACATAATTTACGAGGTAACGCTGGAGACTTTTTCAAATTTGTTAATAATTTTTATTTTTTAAAAACAAATTAGTCGATTTTTTTCGCAAAAAATCGCGTTTTTCCCTTCAAAGTG
>JADDOH010013660.1:0-24382 GCA_016648135.1 Agrypnia vestita | reverse complement strand
GGACAGGCGTAGCCTAGTAGAGTGGCATAATCCACAAATTAAACAAAACAAAAAAATGTGTAATTTATCTTATGTTTTATTGTTAAATTAGTATTAAGTACCTTTATTTGTAAACAAGGATTTTTTTTTAAATAAAAAAAATATACATCACAACCACCAATCCCAGGATCAACACGCGACAAAGATGAATCCAAGGGGCGCTGTCCTCACACATCAGGTCAGGTCAGCAAAGCGACACGAGCTAGGAAGCGGATACACATAGACACACACACGCACGTACCTCGGAGTACTGTACAAAGCCACAAACGTACGGCCAGCAGACACTGTCACACAAGGGCGCTGGAGGGGGAGCTACATTAGAGAATTCAACACAAAGGAAATGGCACGGGCACTTCCATTTACGCTGATTGGAAGAAGTTCGGTCATGCACCGGAGCAAGCTTCAGCGGCACACGACTAGGCCAGACAAAGGAACGGTCGTGTATATGAACCATACTTTAGCAGGTCCACATATCCAGTGTTCACAGATCCTCATACAGGAAGAGCAAGCTGCCGGTCTCGGCGCTGGGGGAAGGTCAGTACCTACGTCAAAGACATTACAAAGACACCTCGCTGCACATCAGAAGCTACGCTATGACGTTATCTCCACTCGTGCATTCCACTATTGACTTATACATAGTTATCATTCATGCTCTTATGTATCATGTACTCCTGTCCCCAAAATAAGTTTTAACTTTATGCGGACAATTAAACACGTTTAAAAAAACATTCACCGTCACTGTAACATGTATGTTTTATTTTATTTTCAATATAGAATTTATCATAAAAAAAATGACCACGGACAACATTACGATAAAGCAGAGCTGCGCAGCCACCACAGGATGATCGACACCACACAGGACTACGCAGTTATAATGTCCGGATCTCCAAGGAAGCTTCAACTATCAATATCATCGTCATTGGGCAACATGGAGTTAATTATTATTCACATTGTACATTAGGGACCTTGTGGATAATAAACAAAGCATATTTAACTGTAAAAAGTTGCGGATATTTTATAAGAGCCGTATGTTTTTCCAAGAAACGATTCTCCACGTTTAGTTGAAGTCGTATTCAACGTCATCGGGAGAACGACCTGTACCCGCGGAGGTACAGGGCGGAACCTTAACTCTTTAATAAATTAAGCATTTAAATCACTGTCTCATTTACAACCACCATCACCTTCATCCCTAAAAGTGGCGACCCCGACGTGCGGCGAACCACTTTCATCCCTGAAGTGATGACACCGACATGTGGTGGACCACCTTTATTCCTACATGTAAGTACGTATACAAATTTAAATAATGTTAGAAAACTAACGGCATTAGAACCCTAATAAATTATACGAAACATATTAGCCTAACTTATATTTAAGCACTGAGCTAAAGAAAATATCTACTTGATTGAATTTGTTGCCTACTGTGAAGTCTATGTATTGGTGAGAGAATATAATTTATTTATTTTTAAAACATTCACATTAATCAGCTTATGTGACCTATTAGGAACATATTATGAAATCAGTTCGTTTAAATCAATGACGTCCACCATGACATTTCTTTTTTACTCTCAAAGTTTAAAATTTATAATAATAATAATAATTGGATAATTTGTATAGCGCCGTTTTCGCGAAATACTCACCTCAAGGGCGCTTTAAATGAAGCTCATTAAAAATCATAATTGAGATTACAACACTAAAAACTCTATTGAAAAAGGCGCTAGATACGTAATTTTTTTTAATTTCAAAAAATCCTTATTTACAACATATAAGTACTTAATAATAATTTAACAATAACAATATAAGATAAGATTACACATTTTTTTTTGTTATATTTGTGGATTATGCCACTCTACTAGGCTACGCCTGTCCCAGAGTGGCGTTATAGAACACAATTATACTATTTTTTTGAATTCGTCAATAATATTTGTTTTCATAAGGTAATAATTGTGTATCTACAAAATATCAAGTGCAATGTAAGTGATAGGTTGAGTCATAAGTCCAATTGTAAATATGTGTAGAATGTTGTTTAATGTAAAAAGGGTTAAAGTTTTGCTTAAGATTATTTTTTATTTTCCTTAATTAATTAATTTATTTATATAGGTATATATTATTATTTATAGGCATTATTATGCAATTACAGTAAGTAAATTTTCACTTGCTGTTCTACCTTTAGAGGTAAGCCAGTTGTTTGCTAAAGCTTTTATTTTATTAATTGAGTATATTCTGATTGTCGGGAAGTGGGTTTTAAATATTTTAAATATTTTCTTTACAAAATTTATAACCATTCTTTTCTACCATAAAACTCGTTCCGCAGCATGTAGCAAAAGTTAGATGAAATACTGGAATATCTGCGTTATATTTAGGAAAAATAAACGTAAAAATACGACATTCCGAATGTGTATTGTATTGAAAAGATAATATTTCAAGAATTTCAATTTCAAAAGATATTTCCCAAAACTGAAGTCTGTTGCGTGAAAAAGTGAATGTTTTCAATTTCCCACATATTCGTTTCCACAAATATGCTTTGTGCGTGAAAATTTCATGCTGACAGCTGTTATATTATTTGTTGTTTCCGCTTTGTTATTTATTCAATAATTTTTGATTAATTGATAGCTTAGGCGTAAGTCATTCATTATCTTAATTATACCCGAAGAATTTTCGAGGAAATTGTGTGAGAAGTATTGTATGTTGTGTTTATTATTAATTAATTATTAAAGTATTGTATGTCAAAATCAGAAGGGCTTAGGGCTTCGTCTGCCATGCTTCCAACAACAAGAATAATGAGTGTTCGGTAGGTTCTTTGTGAAAATATATTTTTGAAACCTGTGGATTTAATAAACCGACTATTTATGATTGCAAAATTAAGAGCCGATTTATTACTCGTGGCACTGTACAGTATTAAAAGATGTGTAGAAAATCTTTGGTCGATATAGTGAGGAATGGACAAATTAGAAGAACAAAGGAGTGCTAAGATGGTTTGGTCACGCAGAATGTATGTATGAACGCGGTTAGAATGGTTGAGAAATACGTGGGGAGAGTGTTGAAGGCAACAGGAATAGAGGACGTCCGCAAAAGATCCGACATAATAAGTATTAGAGAATGGCCCTGTTAAAAGTCTCAAAAACCGCAGAGCATGCATGAGAAGATGTATGAATGTAGCCAAAGCAAGATTGGTGTGCCAAGATAGAATAATATGGCGTTCTATCCTTTTTGCCTAACCTTATGGAGAAACAGCGTGATGGTTAGTTTGTTAATTAGTTTGGCACTATACTGTCAACTATTGACGAATCTGTTGTAAATTTATAATTTCTATTATTACATAATAAGAGTAGGTACATAAATTTTTACGTTTAATTACATATGGATAAGCAATTATATTATTATTTTGATTACAACAATTAAAAAAAATTACACTGATGATGCCTTTCCTTACCTGAAACAAGTAGGTGAAGAAAATATATTAATATTATAAAATGAATTTTTGCAACAAAGCGTAACTTATTTACTAAGTCATTTATAGTAAATATGCTAATGACTAATTATCATTTTTTATGCAGGAATGAAAAATTATTTTATTTATTTATTTATGCAGAAGATACGTGTTTTTTTTAATAATAAATTAATTCTATATTATAATATTTTTGCAGACATTGTACTCCCCATAATGTGACCCACTTAAATAATCATAAATAAGGATAAAGTCACAGATTTTTTTAATACATCGAATGCATTGTACGTAGAAGTCCAGTTATGTGTTTTTCGCTTTGTTTGTAGGAAAATTTTAATGAAAACTGATTATCCCAACCAAACGAGGTATCCCAATTTTCAAGTACCTAAATATGATTGTTTTCATTCACTTTATTTATCACTTCTAACAATCACGGAATTCAAAATTCGAATAACGAATCTAATACGACATTGCCATTTTCGTTGAAGTGATCAGATCAATAAATCCAGATCGGGAATGACTAGATAATATTGTATCCACAAATAGAATGCTTTTGGACGACTTACCTCAATTTAATGGAATATGGTGTTCAATGAAAGTTTTGAAATTATTTAATTTCGATTATTTGAGAATTTCAACGGCAAAGTTATGAAATCAGGTAAGCTATGAATTATTGTATGTATTCACAGAGTTTAAAATTGTACAAAAATTAACCAAATTCCTTGGTTATGCAAAGGTATTGAGGCACAGAGAAAGTATAGCCGCCCTTGAATATATTTAGTACACATTTATGTTTCAGAGAAAATATTTATCAAACAAAAACTTACAAAATATTCTGAAAAGTATGTCGAACTCGAAAGTAAATGCATTGAATTGGAAAAAATATTTATTTTTTTGTCACTCTTCTTCTAATTCATTTCGTAAATTTATTTTCCTTTACTTTAACATTGAAGCAACACTTCATATTGTTGTATTTATTGCCCTATGTATCCCTTTCTCCTAACTAATACTGAGCATATTGTCACGGAATGGCAAGCAAAAGAAATAGCGCACTGTCCGAATCCCTTGTAATATGTCATATCACAGGATCTAGAACGGTCTACAATTAGCTACGATCTTCAAGAAATATCTACAAACAACTAGAACAGCCTAGTAGCGACGGAAACTTTCTCATAAACGCTATAATGATCCAGAAAGTTCGATAATCCATTTTATTGGTAAAAATAGCGCCGGTCTAGGCCAGGTATGCTCAGTCGCGAATTTATGAGCGATAGATACTAGCAAAATAATCGAGCGAGTACTTACCGAATGTTGAAATATGTAAGTGTACCAGCGATAAACAAAGTGTTCATTTAAGAGTTTAAAGAATAGCGTTCAATTTATCACTAGTAAATAAATCGCTAATTATTTTCTAGTATTTTCATACACCTCCCGCAGCCACGATTCATGACAATACCTAATTTTGTGGAATGATTACATTTAAAGAACCATTGAATCTAGAGTTATCAAAATAGTGGTAGGTACAGTAAAACCCTTCAGTACACATCGTATCTGAAGTTAAATGACGGAAATCTGACGAAAAATATCTGGTACTCAGTGGAGCTACTGATTATGTTTCTATATCTGATATAAATTTGTTTGTTTAACCCAGTATAAAAACTCGGATCTTTAATCTTGAGAATAATAAAAAAATCTTTATAATAAGTGAGCATCCTAAAAATGTTGGTAATTTTTTTCTCATCACAAGAATGTTTAGTATCTACATAAAATATGTCTTGTGCTGACCCAAACATTGATGCCTATAATCTTGGAGATACTATTTCATTGTATCTAGAGTTTTTTTATTATTTAAGTCACTCATACTTAACATATTTTTCTTGACAATAACTTGAACCCATACATTTGACCATACAAAAGACATACATGTATTTGTGCCATATTTTCTTTTGTGAACATTTTGTGAACAAATATTCAATAGGCCCAATAACATCAATAACACAAAAACACCCAAGCTTGAGTTAAACTCATTTGTATATTGTGACCTCACTGGGAATCGAACCAGGAAACCTTGTTGTGAGAAGCCGGTATCATGCCCGTATCTCCATAACTATTGATATTCGGTCGTAGGTTCTTGGACATTTTTGACTCACAATCAAGACAGGAACGTAGTATTGCAAGGTTTTTCCAAATAACATTGTATATTGAAAATATCAACGTGTTTCAGGACCAATGATCCCTTCGCCAGGATACAATTTATACAGTATATATTGTATACTGACAAAGAGACCATTGACCCTAAAACATTTAAATATTTTAAATATATAAGTGGTGAAAACAAAGTAAATTTTTATTAATTATGTAACTTAATTAAATTTAATTATAGAAGTCATACAGAAATGAAGCTCTGTATATGAGAAACACTAATTGAAGTCTTTTTTATAGGATGGCCCAGGGCTTACAACCTGTGTGAGCTGGCTTAAGTGATCATTATACACAACGAACGTTCACCATTTCCATTGTAAGGACATCCACACATTATATAATTGTTGAAAATTCTATATATTTATGTTCCAAATCTGAAATACCTTTCGTTTATTTAAAAGTACTGTGTTATAGAGTTCTGTAGTCTATTCCCATGAACTAGTTCACATAGATTTCACAGCTAGTAACGATACCTCTATGTATTTTCAGAACATTCTTACATATAAAACCTTTGAGAAATAACTTTTTTCACTACATCTCCGTTAACACACATTCAATCAGTGAAACAAACATTTCGCAAGTTTATAGTCGCCATTGCAAAATCATCCCTGTTAGAAACACAAAAAAGTTTTCATTGTGCAATCCCTCAGTGTGGAAAGGGGTTGATGATTGTAGAGGAATGAGTTCCGGACATTTTACAGAACTGATAAGGGCTAAGAAAAATGTTTAATCAAACGACCGCTGTCAATTATACGAGAAAAAGTCGAGAAATTTGCATAATGAAAGAAAGGAGAGTAAAAAAATCCCTTTCGAAATCCTGCCAACCTTGAAGTGTAGCTTCTAGGTTCGTGCATACTGGTTATTGTTTACCGAACAAGTGATTTTCCTTGCTAACATACGTGGGGTATAAAAACAATGGCAACAATATTCAAACAATTAAAAAAGTATTAACTAATGCCATCTCTGATAATTAATTTAGAATGTACTGAATTTAATATTTTATGGAAAATACAGCCAAAACCTTTCCAAATCACTGTTAACAGAAAAACCAGCGATATTCCCGAAGTATTAAAAGCAAAGTCAGCAATATCCACTTCAACCAATCAAACCCCAAGGATGTGCTTTTCATACTAGAATGTCGCTTCATACTTAAATCAGATTTGTTGTCGATTTTATAGCAATATCCAATTATGTATATATCAAAAGCAGCAATGTCAACTAGGCATTTGGTATTAAACACAACAATTCAAAAATTAAACATATAAAACAAAAACTGATGTGGTAACTGCTTTAAAAACTTATATTAGATATTTCGTGGATTTCAGACAAATTTCTTTGAGTAGTGACAGATTTCTTGTAATTATCTGAAAAACATCTCAATGGGATATTGCTACCACACCATGTAATATTTTTGTTGAATATGCAAATATGACACGATTCCGTACTGCAATTAATGTCTAGTCGAAAAAATAATTGCGCCATGTATTCATGTATTTGGGACAAGTAATGTTTTTTTTATAGAAATATGACTTATAAAGAAATATGAAATATGACTTTTATAGAAGTCAGGTCGAAGCTCAATAGATTGTGGACGCGGATATCCGAGAGCGAGCAATATTTTATTCATAGTTAATGCTTCGTCAGCGACCTTGTGCAATTGCCTCAGATGGTATAGGTAATATATTACGAGCTCGTACATGAAAACAGGTAGTTACCTGACTGAGACCGCTCCGCCATTGGATCGGGTGGACCTTCACTGGACGCCAGCAGACCTTCTTTGTTATTTTTATATGAATACTTGCAACGAATCATCTCTCCGGCAAAAATAAACATTCACACGAAACCTCAATTCTCTTCCCTTAACCTGTTAACGGGGCGAGTCCCTTTTTAATTACGCAACATATAATGGGCGCGAACATTTCACTAGGACGTGTTAATACGTCACGCCCGGTGGACGTGATTTCACATTATTTTTTATTTTTATTTATGCTTAAAATAAATGAAAATACAACGACATATATATTTTTAGTTTATTTATATAAAAAGTACAAAGCAAAATACAAAATTACAAACCAAAAGAATAGAATACCAAAAAAAAATGGATTGGTACATTGATTTCGTCATCGCTGATATCGCTTTCATTCATTTTGATGGGTGTAAAACATGACATAAAAATGTTTTCTAAAATAAAAAGGTTGGAAATATAAAAAAATTTAGTAAATAATATATAAAACGAAAATAGGTAGGTGAATACCTACCCGTCACTGCTCACCCAGAACACGTCCACCAATCTCAATAGCGAAATGATACTGATTCCCTCCGTGTCTTGAATTCATGTCGAGACATGTATGGATGACTTAATAGCTTTGTTGTTCGAAAATATACGTTCTGCTCATTCCAGGGCGCAACATATATATCAAGGACGTATTTATACGTCCTGCCCGTATCCGATGTTGTTAACGTTTGACGTATTTATACGTCCCGCCTGGTTCACAGGTTAAATAGCATTCACTTCTTCATCGCCTGTAAATTTCTTCTCTCGAAGATTTTTTGTCATGTTCAGGTTTAAATAATTTCCGAATGGAGTTTAAGCGAAGGTTTGAAACCAATAATAAAGTATAAAAGGATGATAAAACTCAAGTAGAGATAGCATAGTCAAGGTTTTTCACCTAATTATTATCATCACTTGTGAAATAATTTGAGGTTTTTCTATTGGTTTCTGAGGAATGCGTTGATGATGTGTAGCTCAATTTAATCCGTATTTGTTTTTTTTTCATGTTTGGCTTACTTGTTCGCTTATATCTGAAAGGGCATTAAAGCAATCATGTCGAAAATTGGAAAATGTCCTCAATGTAAGGCAAACAACCGAATAATGTACGACTCACGTATGCCCACACTGCCATGCCTCGTCACTGTTTATTTTTTCTTAAAAAAGGTTTTCCGAGAAAATCGAGAACGTTTGTACAATTTTTAATTGAACCAGCGTCATGTTTGGCTTTTGTACTGCTGGCAATTACACCGACATTTCGCTTAAATTTACGGTAAAAATTGCTGGTCGTGGGGTACTATCAGAACAGCCTGTAACAAGCTCCTATTGTTGATTTGGAATCGTTGGCAAACTTTTTTATTGCTTTGTTAACTTTTGTAATAATTCAGCCGAATATGGAAGGCCGCTAAAATGAAGGCAATATTTCATTCAATATTTAATCTAATACATTCCATATAAACAATATATTGTGGTAAAATAACCTTAAGGTTATGACGCTTTGGTACGTTTATTTTTTATAATTCTGTGAATTTCCGTTTGCCCGAGTTTTAATGTAATAAAACATGAAAAACAAAAATTTGAATACATCCTTACATAAATAATATGCAAACCAATACCGTAGGTAGACAGATTTTCTGAGGTTTAGATGAAAAGTTGCAAAAAAATTATAATGTTTAATTGAAAAATGTGGCATCTATGAATAGATTTTGAAGAAACGTATCCAACGATACCATATTTATTGAGGAGGAATAATCAGAGTCTACAAATAAAGAAGGAGCAGGCAAATCGAAGCAAAACGCTCCGCTAGTACGGGACACAGTTATCGCTGGTACGTAAATAATCATGTTGATCTTGCAGCCAACTTCTCGGTTATTGTTATTTATTTATTAATATATTTATTTATTTACTAACGCCCTTCTGGACTTATAGTTATCTAGCCCCATCGACAACAGTACACTTATTTAAGTTCAATCTAACGAATACTAATCATATTTCAATACACATTTTAAAATATGTTTGAATGTTACAATGTTTTATGAATATTATAAAAACATATAATTATTTTGAGAAAATTAATGGAAGAAACCAAATAGTTACACGACTATACTAAATCAGGAGATGCAAGAATAAAAACACAGATGTCAAGAATAAAAACACAGTCATTAAAGGAACTCTACCATCTATACATTGGCATTCTTATGTACTATACCTACCTTATTTAACTTGTAACCTAAGTTTTCGAGAATTTATGAGTAAATAGCTGTAATAAATTATTTAGTTAATTTCCTAAACAATTTATATTGATATGTCGATCCGATGGTGATGTAATTCATCTTTTTTACTTTTGTATTCTTCAACAGATAAATCACAAAGGCGTGATATTGTTCATTGAATTTACCAGGAGCAAAGGATCTAGAGGAGACAGTAAATTACTTGACCCTAATAATAAATCAATATTTCTCTAACTCATATTAATCACCGCAGAGTTTGGACAGTTGTACGGTCAGAGATCTATCTACTACAATATATAAAGCAATATGAACTCATGGTATGCATACACATATGTATATCCGCAAAAGTGGGTCGTAAAAGGGTCACATATGGGTCGCAAAAACGATACTCTGACGTGAATAGTCTTCAAAATTAGTTCAAAGTTTAAATGCATGTCCAAAAATATGAGTCATGAAAATGGGTCAGACTTAAAACGCTTATATCTCAGAAATTATACAACGCAGGTGGAAGTTTACCATGTCACTGGATTAAAAACAGATTGCAACATCTCTCCCTTGTCGTTCGCTCCACACGATTGGGTTACGTTATTGGCACAAGTAGGCGCGTCTGGGGATTGAACGATATTTTTTTAAAATAGAGAAGCCAATACCGATTGCGTGTCGCATTAATATTTTTACTATATGGTGACGCATCGGGTATGCCTGAATTAAATTTACCTCAATTTTTTAAAATATAATTTGGTAACATTAGAGTTGCTGACTTATATTTTAAAAAATGGAGGAGGAAAAATCAAATCCCGCGTACTCGATGGGCCACCCTATATTTTCAAAATAAGCTAAGCGCTTTTGCTATGAAAATGGGAAAAACTTCGTGATGTACTGGGATCGATCCACCAACCATCAGATCATCAGACGAGCGTCAAAACCACTACACCAACAAGCTACTCTTAATTATAAGCTTTTGAATGGGGTACAAATCACACAAATATCTTCGTAGAATCAACGTAGTTGGAAGATAATTGGGTCGCCAATAGATTGAGGAGCCATAAATGACTAATTGAGCCTAAGATTTACTCTGATTTCTGATTCGCAGATATTCTTTATCATTATTTTGTATATTTTTGATGACAATTTGGTGATAATACAATTTTTTTTTAAAAATAAAAAAAAATAAAATCAATAAAAATCTGACTAGCAGGAATAGGAACCAGAATATTTTAAAAGGATTTTATTATTTTACTTGATTTTATTTTTATTTATAACAAAAATAATAATTTTTGATTATATAAGATAAGCTTTTTTTAAATTTTAATAAAATAAAACGTTTAAAAAAATTAAAACATTAAATAGATCAGTAAGACACATACAAAAAAAAAAATCGAAGTCGCTTATTCAACTCAAAAATATTGATATTTTTCACTTGTATATGTATGTATATATATACTATATATTTTTCCAAATGTATAACCCTCTGATATATTTTAGAATATATCTGGAAAACCTCTTATATCAAATATTTTCGGAACAGGTCGTTACGATGAGCTAATCCTTACAAGTAAAACAAAGCCTACTTTAGTGGAACCAGCCGCAGACTCAGGGCCGTTCTCTCCTATCGGCCCTTCACTTTCGCCATTCATATTGACATTATTTTAATGCTTACGTGGTTTCCTCACTACGCCGCAGGCGAAGTAATAGGATTCATGTGGCGACGCAAGGAGATCGCGAAAATCACCGTTACATAAAAACCTCAAGAATATAAAATCAATATTTAACAGAAAGTTATCAAAAATGACGTCCATTAAAAATAATAATGTTCCTAATTCAAGTCCACAGCAGCTTGACAACTTCGCTGTCAACGAAAACATTATTATATATCGCAAAAATCTCATTTCTCGCACTACAATGGTCGCACTTTTTTTTTGCTGTGCGACTTGCGCGAAGTTTCGCCAGATGTCATTCGATACAGATTTTATTTTGACACTTTTCCCGCCAGACGAATGAGAGGAGCGTGAAGGCAGTAGGCCGCGATAATGGACGAGAAATACTCCAAGTTCCAACAAATACTCGACTTTCTTAAGGCAATCTCGGGCCAGTCTGCTAGAGCAAAACTTTTATTTTGTCTCATCCCACTGTGCCTACGCGTTTTTTTAAAAGCAATTTCATTAAAAGAAAATCTATCGGAATACAAAAGTTTTGCTGCCACAAGAAACATTTAATGGAATTGATTGCTACACGATTCCACATTATATTAACTAGACTCTTTTATGCTCAACATTTTACGTCTTAAACTATCGTAAGAATCGTAAAAGAAATTGAGTTTTTTCCATTAATATTATTCACATTTAAAGCATTAGCTTTGTGGTTAGACATTATAACAGTGTTAGTTAACTTAGTAAGAACCACTACCCGATTTAAGGTCTACCGATTTCGAGACGTACCAATTATGATGTTACCACATTAGACTTCGCCCCCTCTTCTCTCCCGTTAGATTCCTGATTGTTCTCTTGGCAAGTTAGTGCACGCTTGTCTCTGACAAGATTAACATGCATGTGATAAATATTGGTGATAGTTTAACAATAATATGGTTGTGGTGTATTGTATTGTGAAAATAGTAGTGTAGTGTTGGTCCTGACGAATAGACGAGTACGTCTCGAAACCGGTCGACTTTAAATCGGGTAGTGGTTAGACTCCGCTCCCTCTCACTCTTCTCTCCCGTTAGATTCCTGATTGTTCTCTTGGCAAGTTGGTGCATGCTTGTCTCTGACAAGATTAACAGGCATGTGATAAATATTGGTGAATGTTTAACAATACTATGGTTGGGGTGTTTAGTGTTGCGAACATAGTAGCGTAGTGTTGGTGCTGACGAAGGGACGGGTACGTCTCGAAACCGGTCGACTTTAAATCGGGCAGTGGTTATACTCCGCCCCCTCTCACTCTTCTCTCCCGTTAGATTCCCGATTGTTCTCTTGGCAAGTCAGTGCATGCTTGTCTCTGACAAGATTAACACGCATGTGATAAATATTGGTGATAGTTTAACAATACTATGATTGTGATAGTGATAGTGATAGTGTTGTGAACATAGTAGTGTAGTGTTGGTCCTGACGAAGAGACGGGTACGTCTCGAAACTGGTCGACTTTAAATCGGGTAGTGGTTTTTACTAAGTTAACTAACACTCTGAGTGTTTTTCATTAACGAAATGGTAGAATCAGAAAGAATTGAACGTAATCGATGATATTACAGTACTCTATACCATTTACATTAAAATTGGAAGATACCTACTAGATGATTCTAGGATAGTCTACACTAATCCGGAATCGACTGGGTTACTCTCATAAACTCTGAGATTTTTTTTTATATAATACGTGCCAGGACTTAATTTTATAACTTATATGTACTGCTTATACCTGATAATGTTTTACATACTTATTTCTATATCTTGTATGTTAAAAAAATGGGTGGCAACAAATAAATAAATAAAAAATGTGTGCGAATTAAGGCATTGAATACAAATTGTGTGAAATATTCTAGAAACATTTAGTGACTGAATTCAAGAACAATATAAAAAATGTGAGCGAATTAAGGCATTGAATACAAATTGTGTGAAATATTCCAGAAACATTTAGTGACTGAATTCAAGAACAATATAAAAAATGTGAGCGAATTAAGGCATTGAATACAAATTGTGTGAAATATTCCAGAAACATTTAGTGACTGAATTCAAGAACAATATAAAAAATGTGAGCGAATTAAGGCATTGAATACAAATTGTGTGAAATATTCCAGAAACATTTAGTGACTGAATTCAAGAACAATATAAAAAATGTGAGCGAATTAAGGCATTGAATACAAATTGTGTGAAATATTCCAGAAACATTTAGTGACTGAATTCAAGAACAATATAAAAAATGTGAGCGAATTAAGGCATTGAATACAAATTGTGTGAAATATTCCAGAAACATTTAGTGACTGAATTCAAGAACAATATAAAAAATGTGTGCGAATTAAGGCATTGAATACAAATTGTGTGAAATATTCTAGAAACATTTAGTGACTGAATTCAAGAACAATATAAATAATGTGTACGAATTAAGGCATTGAATACAAATTGTGTGAAATATTCTAGAAACATTTAGTGACTGAATTCAAGAACAGTGCTCTAGTTAAGTTTGTGTCTGGTGACTTTTTCGATATTAATTAAAACAATAATGAGTTTTGTGGGTTTTGTTTATCTCCCAAAGCTTTTTATAAAAAAAATGCGGTTTAATAAAAAATACTAATAAGAAGATTTTTTTACTTTCACTGAACTAAATGCGATCACTGTAATCGTAATTAACTGTAATCTCTCTTTGTACCTACTGCAGCTGTTGATTAAACACTCACAAAAATTAATCATACAGAACATTAAAAGAGGAGTATTTTTATTGTCAGATGATTATGGAGTGATTATGGAGTTCTTGAAACTTACATCGGAAAAAAATTTACAAAAATATTTTATAACGGTTGAGTTCCAATTTTTTTAAGAACACTACTGGATTTTATCCCAGGAGACATTATTCATCAATATACAGGGTTATTAGGAAAACATTAATAACCTCGCAAGACTATATTCCTGCCTTGATAATGAGTTGAAAATGTTCAAGTTATTATCAATAGTTAAGGAGATATGCGACATCAAAGTTTGCATTTTTTTTTCAATATTTCTGACTTATTTTTTATAAACAGTTGGACTATCATTACAGCAACTCATTTCGATTACGAAAAATTCATTAGTTTCAATACAAGTTAAATAAAATGATAAAAACCCTGAAAAAATTCCAATGTTTTCCAATTGGAATTCCGACGGTTTTTATTTTATTATTTGACTTGTATTAAAAAGAATGAATTTTTAATATTCGATATAAGTTACTGTAATGATAGTTCAACGTTTTATAAAAAATAAGTCAGAAAAAAAAAATTTTTTGATGTAGCATATCTCCTTAACTATTGATATTAGGTCATAATAGCTTGAACATTTACGACTCGTCATCAAGACAGGAATATAGTCCTGTAAGGTTATTAATGTTTTCTAAATAACCCTGTATATTAGAGATTTTTCATAGAGACGAAATTATATTTTTTTTATGGGAAAGTAGGTATGGAAGTTTTTTATTTTTGGGTATTCATGGGGCTTACTGTATTGTAAAGTATTGTGGTGAACGTTACACTGTGTAAAGCGATCACTTAAGCTAACCGTACAATAAGTCGTAAGCCCTATGAACACCCAAATACAAAAAACTTCCATAACTACTTTCCCATAAAAAAAATAATTTCGTCTCTACGAAACATCTATAATATACCTATCTAAATTTATATAATACAGTAGCTTTTTATTAAATTATTTACGCAGGGCATATTAAAAAGACGCTTGTCAAATAAGTAAGATATTGTAGCAAATAAAATATATTATGTTTGGCTTCTTCTGAACCGGCACACAATAAAAGGGATTGGATCAATATTTACATATACATCCACGTTGGCAGGTTATTAATACACAATACCTGAAAAACACCTGAACACCCCATGAAACTCATCAAAACTAAATACCGCACGTCCCGAAGAACAGTGTCACAAAAATTCAATTCCATAGGACATCGAAAACCAATTTATGTGTTAAAAAAACTAACCCATAAAAACCAAGTTTTTGTTTTACTCCCTTTCTTTGTAAATTAAGTTTACCATCATGTAAAAATTGATTGACTGAAAATAAAACATGTCCAGACAAATATCTATGTCAGAAATCTTTAAAAATATCTCTTTATTATTTGATTTCTTCCCAAAAAACCGAAGTGTGCTGTCATCTGTGAACAATTGTCATAAATCTTCGAAATTCGTAGTGAAGTGCCTATTATACCTACCGACGGAGTGATTCAAATTTTAAATATCCCGTGACGTTATCGGGCCGCGCGCCGGCGCCGTTGGTAGTAATCAAACTTTTGTAATGATTCCAATTTGAAAAAACCATTAAAATTTCTTAAAATCCAAAATTATAGTGTAATTATTATTATTTTTTAACGAGAATTTGATAGATCTTCTTGATCGTCGCCACGAGGCTGCTTGCAAAGTTTCAGCTCGATTGGATTGCGGGAAAAGGGTCAAAAATCTATTCAAAGTTTTTTCGACAGCAAGCAGGCAAGCAAGCAAGCAGACGCCACGAGTTAATATAAAGGGAGTAATAAAAATATGAACCATTTTTCAAACTTAATACAGCAAATGTTATTTTTCATTGATGTATTTTGATTATTTTCACATATGATGTTTGTGTACACGTATGTTGTGAAGAAACAAATTAATTAACACTATTTGTTACTAAATTATAAGTAGGCCAAGGTAGGCAGTAAATCAAATAAAGATGAATTTGTCTTAGGAGATTATAGCAGTGGAGAAAGAAATGACAATGGACAGCGGCTCATAGAATTTGCTTTTGCAAATAATCTTAAGATTATGAACAGCTTCTTCAAAAAAGGAATGAAAAGAAAGTGGACATGGATATCCCCAAACGGTAGAGATAAAAATGAAATTGATTTCATTCTGACAAGGGAAAAAAGGATATTTAGGGACGTCGATGTAGTGAATAAGCTAAACTTCAATACAGATCATAGAATGGTAAGAGGAGTTATACAAAATGAAAATAACAAATCAAGAAAGCATATTACATCGTCAACCAAAAATGTGAGAATAAGATCGCCTATACCAATAAATGTCCTAAATGAATTAGAAAATACTTTAAAAGATATCGAAAGACCCAAAACACTACAAGAAAAGTATGTTCTCCTAGAGAAGGCACTGATGCACGCAAACAAATTGTGTACTAAAGAAGTGAAGAAAAATAAATTAGGAGATGAAACAATAAAATTAATGAATGAGAGGAACATAATGTTAGAGAAACGAAATGACAATCGTCAAAACATCACGATTATCAGTAAAAAAATACTAGCATCAATACGAAAACACAAGAAAGCTGAGAGACTGAAAGTACTAAAAGAACACATAGAGAAAACAGGCGGAATTAAAAAAGGTCTAAAACAACTGAAAGAATACACACAATGGATACCTAACATGAAAATAAAAAATATGAAGAATAATGAGAAATCGACGACAAAAAGATCATCAATAGCTAGAGAATCGACAGAATTCTACAAGAAACTTTACACGGAGAGAGACAAAACTACCTTCACAGAAACTGATAATTATACTCGTGAAGAAGAAATATCTTGCATATTAGAAAGTGAAGTCATAAAAGCTATAAAAACACAAAAAAGTGGAAAAGCATCCGGTGAAGATAAAATTTCAAATGAGCTACTGAAAGACACCTTGTCCGTAATATCCAAACCTGTGACGCATCTATTCAACGAAATATTGGATACTGAACAGATACCAACTCAATGGACGAAGTCCACTATTGTCCTATTACATAAAAAGGGAGATAAGAACGAAATAAACAACTATAGGCCAATCTGTCTAATGTCAAATTTATACAAAGTGTTTTCAAAAATAATACTTGATCGAATATCGAAACACCTAGAAGAACACCAACCAAGAGAACAAGCTGGGTTTCGCACCGATTATTCTACCATTGATCATATCCATGTGGTAAAACAAATCATCGAAAAACTTAATGAATATGGTCAGCATTACTACATGGCATTTGTCGACTACAACAAGGCTTTCGACTCTCTGAGTCATAACTATATCTGGAAGACGCTAGAAAACCAGGGCGTAGAAAGCAAATATATAAAAATCATAAAAGAAATATATAAAAACTCCACAGCAACGGTCCAACTTGAACAGCGAGGAGAGGAATTTAGTATTCAGAGGGGTGTTAGGCAAGGTGATCCACTTTCCCCAAAAATTTTCACAGCCGTGTTAGAAAATATATTCAGAAATATAGATTGGGAAGACTTCGGAATAAATGTAAATGGAACAAACCTAAATCACCTAAGATTCGCTGATGATATCGTGATATTCGCAGAGAGACCAGACATGCTACAAACTATGTTACAGCAATTAGACAATGAAAGCAGGAAAGTAGGTTTGACAATGAACCCAACGAAGACTAAGGTGATGACAAATACAACAAAGGAGAACATAGAAATCGGACAGGAAAGCATCGAATATGTTGAAGAATACGTATACTTAGGACAACTAATATCAATAAAAGACCAATATTCAAAAGAAATCGACAGAAGAGTAAACAATACTTGGAAGCGGTACTGGTCGCTAAAAGAAATAGTGAAAAATGATAGAATACCAATGTCGGTAAAAAGCAAAGTATACAACACGTGCATTCTCCCATGTCTTACTTATGGGTGCAAAACTTGGCCTGCTACGAGCAAAAACAGCCAAAAACTCGCAGTTTGCCAACGCAACATGGAGCGGAGTATGCTAAACATAAGGCTTTATGACAGGTGGACGAATACAAAAATAAGGAAAAAGACAAAAGTTAGCGATGTTATACAAAAAGTAAAAAAACTCAAATGGAACTGGACTGGTCATGTTATGAGAACAAGCAGAGAAAAGTGGACGAAAGACGTAATGGAATGGTATCCCAGAAATGGAAAAAGACAAAAAGGACGTCAAATTAAGAGATGGGAAGATGACCTACCAAAAGGATGGAGAAGAATAGCTCACGACAGAGACGAGTGGAAAAAACTAGGGGAGGCCTATGTCAGAGAGACAACCTGACCAACAAACTGGCTGCTTAAATGACATTTACTACATATATTTATGTGTATGTATATGTATATGCATGTGTATATATGTGTATGTATGTGTGTATATGTATGTGTATGTATATGTATGTATGTGTATGTATTTACTTATGTTAAAAATTGTTAAAATGGTCAGTGAATAAAGGCTTTATTTATTTATTTATTATATAAGTAGGCTTTATACTAAAAATGATATACTTCGCAATCTGCCAATCAATTATAGAACACGGCATAATTGCGTGGGGAGGAGTAACTATGAGTGCACTCAATCCAATTATTGCAACTCAAAAAATTGCTATAAAAGTAATCCTCAAAACCTCAATTTCAACAAGGACAGATGAAATATTCAACAAATTCGATGTATTCGATATAAAACAAATTTATGCGAACGATACTCTTAAATACTCATACAAACACAAAAATACGCAGTTTAAACCAACTCAAACAATAATTACCACACGGTCAAATTCTCAATCTACAAATCCCAAGGTTACACACCACGTATGGACAAAGGATCTATAACTATTTTGGACCCAAATTACTTAATTGCATGCTTGACGAATTAAAACAATCCGGGCTAACCACAATTTACAACTCTAACATAAAATACAAAATAAAACAGTGGATCCGATACAAGGGGAGAGATAAAACAGACACACTTACACGAACACACTAACACAATATAACCTTATAAATATTATATATTTTCTATTATGTTACTTTAAACACTTTATTATTTATTTACTATGTTTTGAACCTACACAATATTGTAAACTATGCCTGTCTCAACACAGATATTTCTAAGAGAGAGGCACAGTCCAAACAAAATTTGATAATTTAAATTGAATAGAAATAAATAAATAAAAAAATAAAAAATAGAAGCTAATTTATATGGTGAAAATTGCATTGTTAAAGTGATCACTTAAGCCAGCTCATGCAAGTTGTCAGCCCTGAGCCATCGTATAAGAGACTTCCAGCCACTTTTCTCATATATAAATTAGCTCCTTCTCTGTGAGACTTCTATAATTTATCCTTAATGAAATTATTCCACCAAAATGTTATATGTAAATCAATAGTTATGGAGATGAGCAACATCAACGTTTGCATTATTTTTACTAATTCCAACTTATTTTTTAAAAAACGTTGGAAAATTATTTGATTAACTTATATTGAATATTTTAATATTAACTCGACTTAATACCTCACGTTAAATATTTTTTATATTTCTGCGAAGTTTTAATAATTTTCTTTGACTTGAATTGAAACGAATGAATGTTTAATGTTTTATATTATGTTAAGAAAATTATAATACAAGTTTTTTAGAAAATAAGACAGATATATTGAAAAAAATGAAAATGTTGAAGTATTTTATCTATATAAATAGGAATTGACATTCTAATATTGTTGCGTGAATATTTTTGACAAACAATAGGCAGGAAACTGTCTGTAAAATTTTGTGAAATAGCTTTGTATGTTTCGCTCCTTGCTATGTAAATTAGGCGCTTTTGCTCCCGAACAGGCTGCGATTTGCTGACACACGATACCGACACTCAATAGCAAATAAAACATATATTTTTGAATTATTATTTCACTAGCGATCAATAGAGCAGGTATTCATACGAAAAATATGATTAAAAATTATTTTTAACATATTTTTTAATTAATTAATTAATTACAAAAACGAAATACCTTAGGTGCACGATTTTAACTCTTAAAAGACTGTGCTAAAAAATACCTTCGGGGACGGTGGTGTAACACAGCGTTACCTGATTAAAAATTGGCATAGTTTTTAATATGTGATAAAATATACATATATACGATACAGATTGTAACGTGCCTAGCCTGCACCTAAGCTAAATACCTAACTATAAAGTTTAATAACATAAGTTTTACGAAAAGCCCAAAGCTTGAGACTTTAAGCTACCGAATTGAGCTTTATTACGACTTTTGTGACTTTTAAGCACACACTTTATGCTTTAAGCTACTAGATGAAAACTTAAGTCGAACTTAGAACTTCGGAAGTATATTTACATGAAAGCTAATATTTTTTTTTTTTTTTGTTAAGAATTTATACTTTCAAAATTTGGCCAGTCGTGATCTATCTAGTGTTTAGGAAAATTCCTCCTCCGTTGTGTCCGTAGCTATCCAAAATTCTTTTGATATGTGGTGAGATTCGTATTCTTATTAACGCGACTAGACTAATATAGATCGAATTCTTACCTAACTATGGAAATAACAAACGCACGTAACTAATCCGTACTCGTCCTTCTAGAAACCGCTCTAGAACTCTACAGTTTCGCCTATATGAGAGATAGCCGATATCGTCCACGTCCGGAGTTGGCCTAAAAGCCAATTATATGCGGCGTAGCCTAGGAATAAACGCTAGTAGCAAAACTCCCTTACATTGAACCGCCATAACTATAATACCATCGGGGTTAAAATACTGTAATATAAAACAATACAATCGTTGCCAAGTTAACGGCATACGCTAAAGATTCCGCCCGCATTGATTATCAACATCTCATAATAGCAGCTTAGAACAGTGTCAGCACAACCACATGCGGCACCCATTTATGACAGATTTACAAGATATAATAGCATACGTTATATTCAAAACACAAGTAAGAAACCTACCAATAGCGCATCCCACGTTGTCCGATCTGCTCAATCTGTTCATAGTACATAGTAGAGGAAGACAAACATATTTATATTCACAACAACTAGGCGCAACAGAGGCTCAGGGCAAGCTTTGTCTGACATTATCGCAGCCCGAGATTCTAAGGGAATGGAAGATACAGATTTGTAAGTGAAATTTAAGAAGTGTCTAACCACTTCTGTTCAAACGTGGATTCTAGATGCCCCCCCCCCCCCTGTAGGGGGGAGGGGGATGCGGCCCCAGAGCATCGCCGCATCCGGTGGTTAACTCCTGTTTAGACATAACCTCCCACACTAAGCTGCAGACCACGATCAAGCCGAGACTCTATTGCTCCTGCTGGAATCCCTCGAAGTCCTCGCTTCCCGGCGACAAACATATCAGGAAGAAATCCCGCGTCTGATATTAAGGTTTGTATATTATCCCGCGGGGCAGTCAAATTGACTGGTGTATTATGATGAGGATCCCACGTTGCGGCTACATGAGCCGGATTATTATGATGTTTACTGCTGATTAAAGGGCTGAATGAACTAACTGGGTGACTGGAAAAGACTCTCCCTTGAGCGCGTCAGTCAGAGCCATGTTAGCATCGCCAAATATAGTTGATGTGATTGATCCCACGGTGTAGTCTTATTGACTAGAGATATTAAATGATGGTAAAACAGCATGATTATTACAGTTGATTGTGAAGTTCCTGATATGTTTCTCGCTGGCCGGGAAGGGAGAACCCCGAAGGTCTCTGTATACAGCAAGTTAGAAAAGGTGGTGAATGAAGAGAATGATGATGTTAGTAATGCCATCGTGCTCCTGAATGCGGTCCCGATCATAAAGTTGATTGTTAAACTGCTGACAGATCTCGTTCATTAAAGCGGTCCCGAGCATAAGTATTGATTGTCGAACTGCTACCTGCATCTTATAATTTCTCGTTCATGAGGAACGTCCTATCTCGTCCTTGAGTACGGAGTTATTACATTCACATACTTTCATAACCAGAGCCCGAGCTCGTCGCACCAAGGGGACTGAAAAGACGTGAGAGGCTCTTCCCCTTAGATGTTAGAGGGGTAACCGCATCAAGACCTTCAGACCATCCTGTAATTCTTGGCTTTAAAACCCAGTCACAACCGGGTAGATACAGTTAAGATGGCCCTACCTAGTCCCTGACCTAAGGTGTCTCTCCAATCTAATCAGACTCCATAGCCGAGAACGCGCGCTCCGACATTCGACCCTGTCTTGCCACGCGAGTAGATCCAACTTCATATTTTTCCACAATCGAAATTCTGCCTCCCAAGATCACGGGGCGTGAAAGACGTACGACTCCTCGCCTCCCGACCATGAAGAGACGAACTTCCCCATTCGGTTCTCGTTCATTATCCCATTTATAATCCCCGCGTGCCTAACCTTAAGAGTCTAGCGCCGGTAATAAGATCTCATTATGCTACGAAGGAAGTTAATATTGCACAACCGGGCGAAATACCTATTTTCCGCGATCATATTCAATTTGTAAAACGCAATAATATGTATTTATATATGTTAGTAAAACGTTTGAAATGCAGAATGCACGTATGATGACCTCGCTTCTATTCTAAAGATAATTAAGATATAATCCCGACGTTACGTCCCGATATCAGTACTAATTTGTTTCCGCGTCCGTTACCGTCGAACTCTGAACCCACGTAATGAAATGAATAGTGACCATGTGACAATGACAAATTATATAGCACGAACATTCCATTTGTTACACATAAGAAAACATCAGGAATAAATAATATTAAAGGTTCTTATCTTAATTCTGTAGTTGGTCTGCTTCCGAGATGGCATCCAGATCCGAAGTAATATAACGGGTCCTCTCCAAAATTGGGCAATTACCAGCGCCTGTGTAGCCCTTCGTTTCCCTTGTATATATATTTTAATATCAGCGCCTGTAAAACTGTATTAGATCCTAGAAACGAGAAAACTATTCCCTCTACGCCGAGCACATACAGAACATAAACCCCTTCAATCTAGTTCATCCACGGTTAAGCAAAAAAAGGCGAAAGCATAGTAATAGTAAAAGGTCCCAACAGAAGTTGAAGTTCTCTGTAAACTGTCCATATCCTCTAGTTGCGCCTGTGTTTTCCAATAACAACCTTCCAGTCATGTATTTAACATAACGTCCTCCTTGTGTGTATGTGTGCTACAATATCTGTCATCCAGTTAGTGATTCCCAAAATAGTGTTTTCCTTGTATATATATATATATTTCAATATCAGCACCTGTAAAACTGTATTAGAACCTAGAAACAAGAAAACTATTCCCTCTACGCCGAGCACATACAGGACATAAACCCCTTCAAACTAGTTCATCTACGCCGTACAATGATATCACATGCAGACACAAACGATATAATTACAAGTATGCTTGCGTCCCGCCGACTGGACGCCTGTGTTTTCCAATAACAACTTTCCAGTCATGTATTTAACATAACGTCCTCCTTGTGTGTATGTGTGCTTCAATATCTGCCATCCAGTTAATGGTTCCCAAAATAGTGTTTTCCTTGTATATATATTTCAATATCAGCACCTGTAAACCTGTATAGAATCCTAGAAACGAGAAGACTATTCCCACTACGCCAAGCACATACAGAACATAAGCCCTTTCAAACTAGTTCATCTACGCCGTATAGTGATATCACAAGCAGACATAAACAATACAATTACAAGTATGCGTGCGTTCTCCCCCACCTTGGTGGAAATATTCGCATTCGTATTCACCGAATAGTAGGCCTGATATTCGTATTCATGAAGGTAGTATTCGTTGCATCAAGGTTATTATATTTACAAGTATGTTCAAGTTCCCCCACCTTTGTGGAAATATTCGCATTCGTATTCACCGAATAGTAGGCCTGATATTCGTATTCATGAAAGTAGTATTCGTTGCATCACTCTCAATAATAAAATCATATAGATAAATAATTACGGTAACTCATAAAAATATGACATTACTTATATTAAACGAACAAAGCAAAACAATCTGTCATATAAGTAAATAACGTGATCACGGAAGACCGAAGGTTAACTACCCCTGAACAAACCGCGAACTGCCCACAATAATGGCAAATGTTGTAGAAACATTTCAAATATCTAATATTGAATGAGTAAAAACAATGTCATATGAAAAACTATCGCGATTACGGATGGCCGAAGGTTAACCACCCCTGAACACACCGCGAACTGCCCACAGGCCTGATATTCGTTTTCGTGGGAGTAGTATTCGTTGCATCACGGTCATTATAAAATCATATAGATAGATAATTACGG
>JADDOH010013659.1:0-45135 GCA_016648135.1 Agrypnia vestita | reverse complement strand
GGTGGCAGAAGACAACATGAAATCTTTTTACAATGCCATCAGTTCTGGAGATACCACGCTTGTAGACTTGCTAGTCAGGCACAAAGGCCTGGAAGAACTGCCTCGAGTGTTGGAGAGCCTTCTAGCCGAGTCTTATGCCCGGTTAAAGATTCAAAATGTGCCTCTCCCGAGAGATATGGAAGTATTCGTGGAGTCCAAGCTGATAGACCTGAGGTTTTTCACCAATAGAGATGAGGAAAATAAAAAATGTACGAAGGTTTCTTTAGAAGATGTAAAGATCAGAATCACTTTGACTTGTTGTCACGCAGAAAGAATGATTCAGAAGTACTCGAGAGAAATGGGGAATGGCATCGATGGAGAGTTTATTTTGTTGGGACGCTTTATTGCTCAGAATATTCACATCCTAAAGCGACAGCTGAAGGGAACCTACACCAAGCTGCCCTGGGAGGAGATGGAGTTCCTCCTGGTGTGCTTCAGCTCTGCGCTCTGCAAGCCCCGGGAAGCCGACATCATTTACATGCTGGTGCTGGACCAGGCGAGGCTCTTGAATCACTTGAATTACTTCATCACTAAACTACGCGAGGTGGAAAAAGTTGTGAAGGAAAAGGACGTCAATATCAAAATAGCTTTGGGTAATCGCAGTTCGATCATTCACAATATACTTAGTAGCAACCCTGGTTTTGAAGATCTGTACAGCGACCACGATCTGGTGAAGAGTGTTTACTCTCTGAAGAGGATAAGGTCTTATATCCGACAGGCCCTGGACCTTGACCCGAATGCAGGCATGGAGGTGGTGGAGACCCTAGTCTTGGAAAAAACTTTGCAGGTATTTAATGTGCATTTTGCTCTATTCGCAATCTTCTACGGTAAAAAATATATTTAATGTGTAAAATTGTGTTCTCCAGGTGGTCGGCGAGTCTCTGAAGAACACCCCCGACTCACCCAATGTGTCGGAGGAGGTCCACCGTCTGCTGGCTCGGCAGGCTCCCAGACAGGCGCGCGAGCTGACCACCGCCCTGCGCGACTGTCTCTCTCACTCACGCAGCTATACCCGCAGGCCCGAGCAGGATGCCCCGTTTCGACAGCGGCTACGTGATGACCTCCGCAAGATGGACTCGGAGATTACTTACATTCTCTACAGAAAGAAGAAGGACGCTCTTCAAATATTCTTCAACAAGATAATGTGTTGCAGTGATATAGAAGAACTGAGAATTCTCGTCCGAGGAATGGACGGTCTACGAGAAGAATATAGTAGCTTAAGTAATGATTTTACGTCGGAACTTCTTCAAATGGCTAGAACGTTGTTGGAGGCATTAAAGGAAGCAATCGTGGATAAAGCAGGAATGACGGATCTCTTCGACAAGGCTGAAGAAACTCTTAATTTGGAAGAGAACAGGATGAAGGAATCTCGAGTGAGCTACGCAGAGGGGATCAGCGACATCGAAAAAATCGTCAAGAGTATTTTTGCAGGCGGCGATGTTTCGAAAATTAAAAACATGACCAAAACGTGCCTTGTCTATATGATGCCAGAAAATCAGCCGGAGAAGTTCAACAGATTCGTTAATATCATTCGGACAATTTGTTTGCGAGCCAGGGAGAGATGCGATCAGAAAAGTCTCGACACCGACCCCTCTCTGAGAGAATGGTACAAGTCATTAGAGGGCATAGCGTATGAAACGTTCGTTCTGGTTAGCTTTGTTGCTGGAAAGATCAATGGAGTCGACGAGTTCAGAAACAAGATCGGGGGTGGTCCAGAAGACGAGAGTGAAGATCACCAGAAGACCAAACAGATACTCGACGATATGATCAACTCCGTGGATTTGGAAAAGGACCGATTGATTCTGAAACAAGAATTAAAAAACAGCGAAGAATTGCACCGCGCTAAAGGAGAACTAATCAAACATTTTGACTCGAGATTGAGAGGAGAATCAAATGCATTTGACGGGTTTGTTAGTTGTATCGGAAAACTTTGTCTGAAACATAAAAATACTAAAGACTTGGAGAAGTTCTACGAGGAAGGTGATTATGGTAATTGCAAGGCTCGCGTACAGATCATCGAGGACCATTATGGAAAATTCGCCCGGACCGTTGAAGAGCTCAGTTTGTTCTCCCGGGAGAAGTACGCGGAGGCCTTCAGAGCCTTTTCGGGAACCCTGAAGCTGAAGGGAAAGGCCAAACACAATTTAATCAGCATTGTCAATCAATGCATTGAGAAGAGGAACCAGGAAATATCTTCCTATTTCAGCTCGAGACTGGCAATACTGGACGGACTCCTGGCCAGCGCCATTGCCGAGCCGCGAGGACCGCACTGCGTGGCTGTGGAGATGCTCGCTCTGGAGCTGACCGAGATTCTAGACAACATATCCTTTTTCGGGGATGGGACGCAGTTCCTGGACGATTTCTCGCCTGTTTTGGTCGGAAAAAATTTACGTAATTATCTGGCCCACGGAGACCCCCTGGTGGACAGCCTGCCCTCCGACCCTCGCGCTGCCGTCACGCGCGCGGCCTCGCTGATGGTCCGGGCGGGCGTCGAGCTGATCGACCGAAGCGATACGCTCATCGGAGGTCATGTTGTCGCCGACATTGTCCAACTGCAGCGGATGTACGACGTACTTTTGGGCATCGCTAACTGCCAAGAAAGCATGTTTCTCGCTATCGAAGAAGGAAACGAAGATCTCTTGGAAGCTTGTGTTTCTAATGGAGCCGATGTTAGAGGCGCAGATTTTGAAGGATGGACGGGACTCCACTACACGGCTGTCAGTGGTAGCACACAGGTGTTACAGTTTTTCCTGGAGCGTAATGTATACATAGATGCCAAAGACATTTACGGTAAAACCCCCGTTCAAATTGCCTATGGTTGCGGCAAAATAAATGTTATACAACACCTGATAGACCGAAATTATTTGGCTGCCGGTGACAGTCTTACAGACGGGAATACATTGCTGCATTTGGCAGCAAAGCTTGGTCGAGCAGATGTTGTATCAGGGTTGATGAACGATGAAAATGTGAATTCTGAAAATGCATGCAACAAGACCCCTCTGCACCTGGCGTGCGAGGGCGGCCACGTGGCCGTGGTGCAGCTGCTCCTGGGGGCCGGCGCGGCGGTCCAGCCTCCCCCCGCCTGTGGGGAAACTCCGCTGCTGCTGGCGGTGCGGGGCGGACACCACGACGTAGTCCGGCTTCTCCTCGGGTGGGGGGCTGTAGCCTATGATAAAGATGAAACAACAGTACAAGACCATGAAACTGTGACACTTCTGCACATCGCGGCTCAAAACGGTTACAGAGAAGTCGTCAAAACTCTTCTCAGCCACGTAGATGACAGTTTATTAATGGACTTCATTCACGCTCCGGCCAGAAACGGATCTCGAGCCTTGCACCTGGCAGCAGAGAAGGGGTACACAGGAGTCGTGGAGGAGTTGTTGGCTTACGGATGCTCCGTTGATGAGGAGGATGAGGATGGACAGACAGCCTTACACGTATCTGCAGCAAATGGGTGTTACATGGTCATAAAACTGTTATTAAATAATGGAGCTGCCATTAACGCAACGGAAAACTATCTTCGGACCAGTCTATACTTAGCAGTGAAGAGAGGGCACGTCGAAACCGTCCAGGAACTGCTCGATCAGGGAAGTGATCTGGGGGTAGAGACCGAGGAAGGCTACACGGCGCTGCACACCGCCGCAGCCAATGGACGCACGGAGATTCTGCAGATCTTATTGGATAGTGGAGCCCGAATCGAGGCTGTCAGTCATGACGGATTCACAGCCCTGCACGCGGCTGTTAAATATTCTCAGGTGGAAGCTGTAAAATGTCTACTCAACCACGCAAAGAAATTAAATCAGTGTTGGAAATTTGTGAATTCTACAGATACTAATAATTCGACTGCCTTGCATGTAGCGGCAGCCATGGGTGACGAGGAATGCGCGCAGGAGCTCCTAAAGGCTGGTGCGATGATAGAGGCCCGGGACACCACTCACTGTACAGCCTTGCACGTGGCTGCCAAGTATGGAGAGGTGGCCGTGATGCGATTGTTACTAAAGAACGGATGTGACATAGATGCCACCACTCCAGATAACAATTGGTCCGCTCTGTTCTTCGCCGTGGAGCAGGAGCAGTTAGAAGCTGTCGCTGAGTTGCTTGAAAAGGGAATCAAAGTAGATATTCTCACCCGAAATAATGAAACCGCCTTACACTGTGCTGTGGCTGAAGGCAACAAGGATATAGTACAGGCTGTCCTCCGAGCGGTCGAGAAGAAAGATCTCAAAACCTTCGTGAACACTCCGCAGGGAGACCAGCAAACAGCCCTACATTTTTCGGTGAAAAATGGGTACAAAGAAATCACATCTCTCTTACTGAACGAAGGGGCCGACGTTGAAGCTGTTGACATGTACGGTTGCACAGCCATAATCTTCGCGTCGATTGCCGGCAATATGGACATTTTCTCGGCTCTCCTTGACAAAAAAGCTAATGTAAACGTCGCCAGCAAATGTGGCAGTACTCCGCTGCTCTGCGCTGCCGAGTGCGGTCATTTTCCTATTATCAAGAAACTCCTGGACCTGGTTGCCGATCCTCACCAGACTGATGAGAACTCTCAGACCGCTCTTCACTTGGCCGCAGGAAACGGTCACACGCACGTCGTGGAGTTTTTGCTGAAATCGAGACTAGATGTTGACGCGGAGGATAGCAGTGGTTTAACTCCTCTGCATCTAGCGGCTGGCAATGGCTTCTACAACACTGCTGAACTTCTGCTAAGGAACAAAGCCTTCATCGACAAACGCGACAAAGATAATTGCACTCCTTTGCTCCGCGCGGTGCACTACGGCCATTTGGAAGTCGTTAAATTGCTTTTGAAAAACGGAGCTAACGTGACCAGCGTAACTTCGAGCGACGCTTGGACCGCTCTGCATCTTGCTGGCGATAACGATAGCGTCGTCAAAGTCTTGTTAGAAGCCGGTGCCGTAGTCGACGCATCGGAGAACCTCCGGAGAACCGCTCTGCACTGGGCGGCCGAGGATGGGCACGAAGAAGTCGTCTCGCTCTTGCTGGACTACGGGGCGGATGCCGAGCTGAAGGACTCGGAGGGCATGACACCGCTGCTTCTCGCGGCTCAGAACGGCCACAGCGGTGTAATGAAGGAGCTTCAACATCAACGCCGTAGATTCGTCCACAGGCAACAGAAAAACAACACCGCTGTTATTGAATAATGGTGTTGTGGGGGATAGTTTGATGGTGCTTGGAGAACTGCTTTATTTATCTGGTCACCACCGTATTTAAAAGAAAGTCAGAAATCTCGGTTAAAACGCCTGAGAGGTTTTACAAGTTTTATTGTAAAAGAAATTACAGAAATACAATTTTATATAACTCGAGTATAAATAATTACGGGAAATATCGAAGTACCAAACAAAGTCTTGCGAGGGAAGCGATATCGATGGATTCCCGTTCCCATTCTTATAGTTCCCGAGAACAAAGCATCGTCGCATGTCTGCCAGGGGTATAAGACCGGGCATGCTGACAAAGGGATCTCGGTCACCTCTGATGGTTTCACGCCTAAGTGCATCTACCTCGTTCGGGCGTCCATTCATTATTTTGACTACGGGTGCATTTCTCCTGGTGCATGTGCCCGGCTAACTTCGTTCACGATTTGCCTGTGTGTGTGTTTACCACGCTTACTGGTCATATGTGATGTCAGCATATGTGGTACCTCCTTACATGTGTATATATATGTACGCGTCTTTGACCACCACACGTGTGTAACCCCAAAGTGCTAATGCCAACTGTACGACCAATAGTGAAGTGATTCAAAAACACGTATCAGCTATCGGACTTCTCGTCTCGCTTGGAGCCAATGTTGAGTCTGTGGATGCCAGCGGCTGCACTGCTCTTCGAAATTAGTGGTAGTCGAAGAGCTGGTGAAGTTTTGCCCCCTCGATCATGAAACGCAGACGGACAGACTGCCCTGAAGCTAGCAGCGGACGGCGGACTTGCGGAAGTGTCTAATTCGTGAGCAATTGTTGTACCTTGTTGAAGAGGGGTCAGACTTAGTATCGAATACTTGATTAATGTGATTGTGGGTGTCTTAATCTAAGTACCTTAAGGTGTAGGGATTGACCTACATGAGTTAATAATATTAAGGAAGCACTGTGGGTTCGTTGTGATATGTGAGTCGGTTGGTGGACGGCTGGGCGCAATGCCGGATTAAGCACTAGGCCGTTATTTTGGAACCTCTGGAACTCCTTCGGGACCTCTGCCCGATCAGATAAAGGAGACCGGACATTATTATTTTTAAGAAATAAAGATGTGAACTGTCCGGACATGAGTGCAAATTTTGGATAGCAGCCGTGCGGCCCAACTCTGCTATGCAACGCTGGGTTGCACGGTTGGCTTTAGCAGTGAAAGATGCCAACCTGGCGGCGAATAAGTAAGACCGATATTGGAGCTTTTGCTTACAGCAAAAAAGGGCGCACGGCATACCCAAGCTAGTTTCCATATCGGCCATACTCTTTCGTCGCCCATTCTGGCATTATTTTAATGCTAAAGCGGTCATGGCCAGGTCAGCGATCGATCAGTATGGTATGAATCAAAACCAAAAAAATCATATTGTACATGATATATAACACCAATGAAAGTACACAAGATTAAAGTAAATCAAAAATAAATAAAAATGTACATGATTTTAAAGTGTGAATACATGTTTTAATAGCCATGGAATATATGTGATAGTTTCATGAACGGTAAACAGGGTGAAAATTAAAAGAACAATATATGATGTGCGTGGACTACATGAATGAGTATTGAAAAATACATGAGTGACATCTAGTGTTTACAGTACCGGTACTGAATACCGAGAAATTCGATGCTTTCGGTACTAGAGAAAAAAATGTGTTAAGGATAGACGTTCACTGCAAATGGTTTCGGCGTTTTTTTTTTTTTTTTATGAAAATGTGGGTTTTTATTATTCATTTATATCAGAATGTATATTGTAGACTGCATTTTTTATGGCAAAAACTTAGATAGAGCCTTTGTTCTTATATAAAAGTAATAAACTGAACATTATTTACAATAATTAAGAAAATATAAGCATTAATCGACAGGCCGCCGCCAAAAAAACGTTTTTAGTGTTCTAGGGAAAGCAAAGATTTAATGAATATTTGTATGTACGCACAATATGCTTGTCGTGCGTGAAATAAAACGTTGGGAATTGTTTTAAAGAACAATACAAACCACTGAATTACCCTATGTAATTCAATAAATAATTTTTCTCAAAAATTTTACAATCAGTCTCAATAATAATCTTTGATAATCAACAAATTAAGTATTGGCTTAAGTCAACTTTTTTTACAACTTAAGTCAACAATATTTATTCTTGTCATGAAAAGAAGAACCTTCAAATCTTAATTAAATAAATTATACCTTAAAGTGTTCAGTCTGGACAAAAATTCTCAACTCTAACTTATCCGAAACCCAAAATACACAGTCACTTTTAAACATGACAATAATCTTTTCTGTGATCTTCCCGGTGGGCGTCGTCCAGAGGGGATTTCATTCGCTGCTGTATGCACGAGCCTGTCACTGTCCATCCTGGCTACGTGATCCCGCCAGAATCTCCTTCTGGATCTACTCCATCGTGCTGTGTCCTCTATTTTGCAAGTTTTGCTTGTGTCTTCATTTCGGACACGGTCACGTAGAGTTTTTACAGTAATTGATCTCAGCACCTTCATTTCAGTTGTTCTGAGGAGTCCGCACGCATGTATGGTATATTTTAATCTTACTTTCAATATACATATTTTTCTTTTTCCAGATGAAATTCTTCAGACCTAATGACAACTCAAAATAAAAGAAAGCATTGGACTAAAAATACATGTGATAAATGCATGCCCAAGTAATATTAAGTGAGAGTACCTACGTAAGTTGGTGAATAAACTACAATGTTTGTAGCAAAATAAATATAAGAAAAATGATAATGTTATGATACGTACAGTGTATTTTTCTATGTATTTTTCTTTTGCAAATAAAGACATTGTCTCACGACGGGGACAGTGAATGACCCGTGCGGGGCGGCATTGTCCTGCATGTCAAAAAATGCCAACCTGGAGACGATTGAGTAGGGCCGATACGGTTTGCTCTTAGAACGGTCCTGGGTAAGCGGTGGGTACCATTCACTGTCTTCTTCGTGTTTTATACTTTTGTTAAATAATTTTCTTAATGCTCTCTCTGTCCTCCATTGGATTTTTTTACTCAATTTTCTTCTGTTTTCATATGTTTATTTATACGCCTTTTATTGTCTTTTTCGTGGAAGAATTATTGATTTGTGGAAAAAAACAGAAAAACAGTGCGAGAATAATTCGTCAATTCAGTGCAAGAAAGCTTCACAAGACGCATTGAATACGTAAAGCGAAACTTAAAAGAAAATATTTAAGGGAGGGTAATGTGTTTATCAGCCTATGTGTGTTCCTTTGTGGCGTTCAGAGACCAAACGTATGGGCCGATTTTGATGATTCTCACGTCAAACAATTTGTCTTAATCTTGCGAGTGTCACTGAAGACATGGCAGTAATCGAAATTCAATATGGAGACAACCAGACGCCGTATTGTGAAAAATAAAAATGAAAGTCGACGAACTATGTTAAGTTGGATGTCATTGAATAGGTAGGTATTTGAAAATCATATTTTTTTTGGGAACATTAACAGCATATTAACATATTAATAAATATAAAATAATGGATTTTAAGATTATGCCAATTACAAATTTTCTACTGAATATAGTAATTTGTTATGAATAGTTTTATTTGTTAGAACATAGTTTATTAGAATATGGTAATTTATTAGAAAAATTGTGAATTATTTTAACAGCGAGTGGAGAGGGTAGTGGGGAATATGGGGCGGGAGTAGAAGGGAAGATAAGTTGTACGAATTAGTTTGGGTGCGGTTGTATAGATATTGTTTGTTTTATGTTGCTTATCGTTGAGTTGAAAATGTCAATGTGGTGATAGTTTGTGTTAAATGAATTTGTGGATATGTACATAAAGGAGCTTTGTTTTGAGTTGGTCTTACAAAAGGGGAGATGAAAAGTAGGTGAATGTCAGTTATTGCGAGTTGGGATGTAGAAAGATTTTAGGTTTCTCTTATCATTTTTCATTTCGAATGACCATTTAGGGCCGCTCTTATAAACGAGAGACCAAATTTCCGTTAGTAAATCGTAAAAGTGAGTATCGCAATATCATACTGTTCTTGTCTATGATTTTGGAGCTGTCAGAGGCGAATTATACCTATCTCTTTTCTATGGAAACGAAACATAACTTCTATAAACATAACCTAAAATTTCTCGCTCGCACCGGATTTTTGGGATACTTCCCACAACACTACACCGGTGGTAGCCTTTAAAACCCCAACAAAGTCTGCAGCAGCTAATAATATTGATCCAAGAGCATAGAATCTCAAGGCAGCAAGCAATTTTGTGGTTGGTGATAACGTCAGATTCCTGCGCGTGCGTCTTTTTACATTTTACCCAATATCTTCTAGAAGCTCTTAAGCAGACCTTTTCGACAAGCGAAAACGGTAGATAAAATCTGCGTCATTTAAATTATTAAAATAATCCACTCGTATATTGAACACTCTTTGTCGTCGAGTTTGTTCTTCATCCGACGAACTTAAACACAATAATAGCTGGACATCGCCATCTGATTTTTTTTCCTTGAAAATGTAGCAGCAGTCAGCACAGAATATACAGGGTTATTTGTAAAACATTAACAACCTCGCAGGACTATATTCCTGCCTTAATTATGAGTCGAAAATGTTCAAGCTATTATGACCTAATATCAATAGTTAAGGAGATATGCGACATCAAAGTTTGCATTTTTTTTTCATTATTTCTGACTTGTTTTTCGTAAAACTGTAATGAACGTACTGTAATGATAATCCAAATCATTACAGTAACTTATATTGAATATAAATTCTTCCCTTCAATACAACTCAAATAAAAAATAAAAACCTTTGAATTCCAATTGGAAAACATTCAAATTGGAATTTTTTCAGGGTTTTTATCATTTTATTTGTATTGAAACGAATGAATTTTTCGTAATGGATATGAGTTGCTGTAATGATAGTCCAAAGTTTTGCAAAAAATAAGTCAGAAATATTGTAAAAAAAATGCAAACTTTGATGTCGCATATCTCCTTAACTATTAATATTAGGTCATAAATAGTTTGAACATTTTCGACTCAAAATCAAGGCAGGGATATATGCGAGGTTATTAATGTTTTACAAATAACCCTGTATATGTACATGTTAAACAAACAGCATGAAACGCAAATTGACAACGGACCTTACCTTAAAAAATAATACGTCAATCTATAATACTTCTGTCAATTTCAACTAACGGACGGTAAACTGGTGGTTCCATCGTCAGTATCAGCCGTCGGTAAAATTTTACTAAAATTTGACTAACGGATTGTTATAAGGCGAAAAATATGACATTTGTACAGGTCGGTTAATCAAAGCTGGCGTGTACACACATTTCCCACCCCGTAATCCGCGCAAGCGCTCGGGGTGACGTCGCACTGCATACGCATCTCGAAAAATCTCTCTGTCTCTCTCGCACGCGGTCAAGCTTATGAGCGTGACATAGATTGTTACTGTTTTGTTTTTACTACTATTAAGAAATACAGGATGATGTTTTGTTTTATTCCCTATTTGGTTTGAACCCGTCGGCCAATAAAAATCAACCGACGCGCATTGTTGTAACTGGTTTAAGGGATTATATACAGTCAGGAGGCCCAAAAAAAGCGATTTTTCAAGATTTTTTTCTGAGAAGACTTTTAAATTTATTAATGTGAAAATTTTCACACATACAATGGTTACTTTTAACTGTATTTTAACATTTTTGTATTTGTAAAATAATAATTTTGAAAGCTGCTATAGCCGATCTCCAGGAGCTCTTCTCAAAAAAGGCATCTTGCAGTGACAACGATATCTCTGGACTGGATCATCGAAAATGAAAAAACCAAACGGATTCGTCAAAGTAGTGTATTATCTTGTAATTAATTGAAAGAATAAGCAAAATACTGTTTTTTGACAAAGTGGCTACTTCTCAAAAAAAAAACGATTTTTGACCAAAATTTTGGCCTTAAATTGTTTATAAAAAAATTATATTTATCAGCAAGAAAAAATCTTCGATTAATTACTAAAAATATACTTTAGAAGCTTGTGTTAAAGTTTGAGACGGATCGGTTGAGCCGTTTCCGAGAAATTTTTGTCACCGATCTTAACCCTAGAATCCTACACTGTTTTGCCCAACCGATTTTCCTATAAGGGGTGCCTGAGCACCCCAGACATTGGGAGTTGTTATTTTTTTAATGAAACAATTTTAAAAATATATTTCTTTATTAAACGTAGGATTGTAAACTTAAGATCAAAAATCAAAATAAATCTACTTATTTGTAATTAGTTGTAGCACTTTTGGCACATTTTTATTTGATGTTCCAAACAAATCGGTGTCTTTGCACTTCGTAAACTAAGTTTTGCTCTTCCGGTCTTTACTCCTGGGACAGAATCCACAACGCCCCTAGGTGTGATGCTGAGGAATCAAGCTTTCATTTGGCATAGGTTTTTTAAGGATACCACAAATAATTTATTTTATATCCCTCCCCAAACTTGGCTTTTGCAGGCGTTCTTCCAAATAATGACTCACGAGTTAGTGTCCCAATTTTTTTTTAAAGTTATTCTGAATTTTATTTCTAATTTATTTGTTGCCTTTAAACATTTGTAGAGAACCCGAGAGTTAATGCCAAAACCATTCAAAAGTCCATAAAAATGCACATCGGCCACCATCGCGATTTTCTTTGGACGGAGTATTTTTTAGCCATTGCATCGAAAACGTCGACGCCAATTTTGTTTTATTATAATAATTAATTATTTCCTGAAGCTCTACTTCATTATTTTTGTCAGGAGAATCACGAAGAGTTGATAACATAATGATGGCCTTCTTCTTGGTTGATTTTAGCAGACAATAGCATAAGATTGTTAGATCTATCATACGCAAACATAGCAGAGTTTTTTACTCGGTCTCATAGGTTTAAAAATGAGACCGGTAATTCACATTTATTTTTGCGTGAGGTACCTACCATCGTCAAGTCTTATGCAAGTAAATTCATCACTAAAAGAATGACGGTGAACCAGTTATCCATTGGTATTATTCGTTGGAACCTTGGATGCCCATTACATGAAGAAGGATGACTAAAAGAAGTAGATATAAATAAAACTGAAATTTATCTCTAAAATTTTAAATTTAAGGTTATTGCAATAATTAGTAATAATAATATAATTAAATATCACGTAAATAAAGCTCAAAAATATATTATATTACACAAATACTTATGATTTTCCTACACCGGGGTGCCTGAGCACCCAGAAACAAGTGTAAATACGTCTACAAAACTTGGCAATCGCCGAGGTACTGACCAATCTAGAGTACTCGGCCGCAAAGTAAAATACGCGGACGCATAAACCTACAAAACAAACGACAAAATAACAAATTGAAAACGCTGTGGGGTGCTCTAGCACCCCAAGTAGGATTACAGGGTTAAAGAGACAGTTGTGAAAAAGACGGTTTTCAAATTTCAAAAGCGCTTTACATAGAGTAAAAAACATTTTTTCAACTTACATCGAGTCGTCTATTCCAGGGCCATACTTTCACTTTAGTCATCTAAATACATTAGAAGGGAATATTTACAATGGGCAGGTAGATAAAAGGTACATCATTTACAATAGGTAGGTAAAAATAAAAGAGACTGTTCTCTGGGAGAACGCTGGCGCTCCGGCTTCGCGAACGCTTACAAATGTGGCGTCTGGATGCAAAACCGCCTCTTTACATACACGACCATTTTTCATGTTATGATTGATTAATGAGCTATATCATATTCTTCATACTCTACAAATTTCCAACATAAGTAAAAATGCTTCTATGCACTTCAAAATCGTCTTTATAAATAACGGTGGGTAGCAAAACCGCCACTTTACCACGAAGTGGGTATCAATAGCGCCTCTATTCATTTGAACCAATCAGAAGACAGCGCGCCACGTCATTTTAGTATGGAAACCGTCGTCCGTCGCTGAGCGCGCATATTGCAATTACTTGGATTATCTACATAAAAAATGGATGTTAACATCTCTCCAATGCCAAAAAGCAATGCACGGAAACGTCAAGCAAATAAGGATCAATGGAAACGTTTAATTCAAAAGCGAAATAGGTTAGTATAATCACTTGACAATCTCGGTTTTCAACAACACTTTTTAAATACTTTATTGACACTTTGACACTTTAAGGACCGGATTTATTATACATTTATTTTATTGCAAGTAATAATAAATTATCATACGAAGAATTACAAAATTGTAGTTGTAACCGGGTAACATACACAATCAACATCATCATTAACTTACAGTACACTACATATGCCTCCCCACTCCTTGGAAGCTTATTGTTGCTACATTTGCTTATTGCGCATTAATCCTTTCAACGTCAAATTAAGTCAACTTAAGTTGAATGATGTTGATAGACTTATTCAAAAACATTTTGGGCAAAATTGGAGACTGGAATTCGGCTCGGGACAGCTGAAATATTATAGAGATATACTTGAGAGAAGCAGTATTTCTGAAAACGATAATGTATCTAATGAAAATGAGAATCTTTTATGCAACTATTATCCCGACGAAACGGGACCATCAGTGTAGTTATCTATCAAAGTAGTAGATAATTCAATTGATATTTGACTGTTTTCTAAATATGTTTTTTTTTTGTTTTTGTTTTTTTTATATAGTTTTTCATTTTCCACATTATTATAGTTGAGTGTCAGTATAGTTAACTCAACATTTATTTTTTGTATTGATTCGAAGCAATATTTGTAAACAACATAATAATTTTTACACTAATATTGCAAATATGTATAAATAATTTTGATACCAATCTTGCAAATATGTATAAGTGGCATTTATACCCCTGTAGTGATGGGCCGAGTCGTATTTTTTCTAACTCGAGTACCTCGATTTGAAATATTGGCTGAGTCGGTTTGCAACTCGAGTTGACTCGGTATCTATTTGAGAGTTAAGACTGCCAGAGCGGTACGTACGAACGTCATATTACTGTACGAGTACGTCTTACGTATACTCAACTCGATGTCACAAACTCGTTAGTCAATCAACTAGAGTAAAATAAACTATTAGAAAAATAATATAAATAAGGAAAGACAAGAATAAATAATAGATTCACGTATTAATAAAGAGATAAGTACTCAACTATATGTTTTTTGTTCAAGTGATTTACTAATGTGGAGGTGTTACCTATGTCTTTATAATTACACTAATTACAGGCACATAATCTGCATTTGACACTGTTGTCATTATTATTTGTGGAAAAAAACACCCATTCGACTCTCTTATTTTATTCTTTTCGGGCGGCATATTAATTGCAAATACTCCTTACTATTATCTATTACTATATTCGCGGAAAATTAAATGCAGGTAATTAATAATTACGCAAATCATGTATAGCGGTCACAGTCCCTAGGAAATTAATAAAAGAGTCGGGTCGAGCGGCGCGCGGCGTAGCGGCGCGAAGTGGCATCGTTCGAAAGTGCGTGTTAACTTAACTCGAGCATTGGCGATATTCGGTTTAATTCAACTCGCCAACTCAGTCTTCCAACGATGATAGCATCCTACTCGAGACTCGGGTCACTCGGCTCGACTCGGGACGGCGTGTCGCCCTTCGGTCGGCCTCGGTTTCCCGAAATCGTCCGACGGTAGCCGAGGGCAACCCGAGCCCGCTCGAACGAACTCGAACGATCAACCGAGCTCACTCCGTGGGTACAGTTTGTTAAAGTTTGACTTTACGTCTTATAATTTTCGACCGCGTGATTTGTGAATTACTTATTACCTATATTCTTTTTATTTACAAATGATATATTTTTGTTGTTCTTTTTAAGACTTTTGTATTAACTAATTATTAAATTGTAGTTGTTTTACGTATTTTGAATTTGAAGAATTATAAATTCTTCTTTTCTACCGTATGAAAAGTTGATGGTTCTGAAAATGTTTATACTTTCTTAATGAAGACTAATTAAACTAATTAAATATTGTGATACATAAATAAGTAGCTTTAAATAAATATACCTATATTATCGGTTCACTTTTCGTAAATGTGATTGATTTATAGTTCCTATTTGATGAAAATACAGGTAATAATAATTTAGTTGTAGATTTTGATACATTTATTCTGTTTAATTATTATTTATTAAAACACTCTTTTTAAATGTGATTGATTCATATTCATAGTTCCTATTTGATGAAAATACAAGTAATAATAATTTAGTTGTAGATTTTGAATTTTTTGTTACATCTCTTCTGTTTAATTATTCTTTATTGAAACACTTTTCATAAATGTGATTGATTAATAGTTCCTGCTTAATGATAATACAAGTAATAATAATTTAGTTGTAGATTTTGATACAATTCTTCGGTTTAATTATTCTTTATTAAAATATTTAATTATATTTTCTTAAAGAGTTATGCTGTAAGGAAACTCATTTTTGATGTAAGCTTGTTTTGTAGGAAACTCATTTTTGATGTAAGCTTGTTTTGTAGCTTTGTACAAGTCAAATTAGGTATATATTGTATGATTCACTCTGTATGTTTTACAATAAAAAAAAATACTTGTCTCTTTATAAATACATAAATCTATTACTTATCCTTGTCCTTCCTTATTTCCATTACTTTTCTAAAAGTTTAGACTTGAGTTGATTAACTAACGAGTTTGCGACATCGACTCGAATATACTATACGTAGTACGTACCCGTATTATGACGGAACATTTCGTCTTCCACCGCCGAAAGGCGAAGTGTTCCGACGACAGCCGAGTTGAGCCGAGCGGCGCGGACCGCGCCGTCTGCGGTTGTTTCGTTCAAACAGTCTCACGTGGCTTGAGGCAGCGAGTTGACTCGAGCTGCTGGAAGCGCAACTCGAGTCGACTAGCTGGCAGTACAACTCGAGTTATTCGAGTAAATTAACTCGAGTCGCCTATCGCTACACTCCCGTTCCGGGGCACAATGTAAACCCAAAAATCTTATTTTTAAAACTATTTAATAATTATAGATGATATTAAGCTGGTATTTAATTTTAATCCTCATAAATATCCCAAAAAAAAGAAAAATTATGTTTTTCCATAGACAATCGGCAATATTCTATACGATGCGGTTACTTCAATCTGCCTGCAAAGCTCCTGTCAGTCGGATGCTCGTGAGTTATGAGACATCAAAATAATACGGTTTCTTATAAAACGCCAACAAATTTAGTAGAATGTATATTCATTGCATTGTAAAATAAATGAAATTAAAAATATATTAAGAACATTTTCAAACTATTATTTACTTCATTAAAACGCAAATTTGACTGAGGTCCCGTTTATAAACACTATTAATCGCTGATGAAATAATTGCCTATTTAAAAAATTATTATATTGATAAATTTGGTGTCGTATTATCGGTCTTGAGAAGTTATACGGAATTATTGTTAGTTCTAAAAATATTTTTGTTTCCATTGTTTCGGTTAATTAGTATTTACATATTTTATTAAATATATTTAATTCATACTTCTTACTCAAAACATTCAGTAAATTTTAATTCACAAATAAAATATTTATAAAATAATATATTTTATTGTTTGATTTTCAATCGCAGTATTGTTCGCAAAGAGTTAAGTTCGCAAGTCGAAGCGTGTTCCGTCCGCGTGTGCGTGCTTCGCTTACGTTCGGTCCAAAATCAATTCTACCCGTCAGTGAGTTGCAAAACCGCCACGTTGTGAAAAATATACCTTTATATTGCGGAAACAACAAAGAAAATCTTTAAAATTGATATGCAAATTTTAACACATCCTTAATATGTATCAAGTAAATTAATAAAAAATAGGAAAATGTTTAAGGGAAATATTTAAAACGTTTTTTTTGATTACTGAACAATTCACATATATGCAACGTGGCGGTTTTGCATCCAGACGCCACAAATATGCGCGCAACTTTGAAAATAATCGCCGATTGACTTGAAATTTTCTGTGTGTTTACTTAAATATGTGTACATTACGAAATTAAAGTAAAAAATTATCGATTTTTTGATAATTATAACTGTATATAACCCCTTAATTAGAGTGTATCGGACAGGTAGATTTATGATGGTAACACATGGCACAGTGTACTGCGCCTACCACCCTGTCATCCAGAACTCAATCCAATAGAGTTACTGTGGGGTATTATTAATGGTAAATTTGATTCACAAAATGTTACGTTTAACTTAAAAGTTGTAGAAGAGTTATTTAAAAAAGAAACAGAGTCTATTACTCTTGACATGTTCAGTGTCGTTTGGAGAAAGCGCGACAACATGAGGAAAAATATATAGAACTCGAACCAAAACTGGATAATTTCACTGATAGACTTGTAATAAGAGTAGGACATTTCAATAGTGAATCATCAGATTCTTGTAGTGATGATGATTTAAGCGGCGTAGAAGAATTGATTTGCGATTCTGATTAGAAACAATAATGTAAGAAAATAAATATTATATTTCTTACAATATCCCATCTTTTTTTTATTTTATAGACGACCCACCCAATTGACTCAAAAATTTTAAAAACGGTGGTTTAATATAACAACTCTTTGATAAAAGTAGATTATGTGGCAATTAAAACAAACTAAAAACATTGCATTTTTAATTGGTTAAATTTTTGTTTATACATGCTGTATAATAAAATTGCATTGGCGGGAGTAGGTACTGCGTACGTGCCAGCTTTAGATAACAAACCTGTATCCAACTTCGGTTTATTTGGTCTAAAATTTACCTAATGGACGTTTATTTTATTTTTTATTTATTTATTTATTTATCTTAATTATTGAGTTCCACACATAATGTTGTGTGGGCTAATATATGATTTCACTTAGACATATTGCATTCCATCTACTCATTTAAAAGTTTTTATAATAAAAATTTTTCACTCCAGTTTAAACCTCCTTATATTCTCCATGTTTTGAATTTCCTTTGGCAGGCTATCGAAGATTTTTATACCTTTATACATCATACAATTTTGTGAGGTGTTTTTCTTTTTCTTTGGTAGTCTTATGTTGTCGCTTCCTCTTGTATTGTAGGAATGAAAATCCTTATTCATCTTCATCCTGTCATCAAAGTATTTGGGTACTAATCCATGTTTAATTTTAAATATTTGCACCATTACATTATACAGGTGTACCAGAGCTAGCAGCAGAAACTTGGCCGGGAGATTCTTGACTATATTATGAGTCTAAAATGTTCAAGCAACCATGATCCATAGTTATGGAGATATGCAATATCAAAGTCTGCTTTTTTTTCAATATTTCTGACTTATTTTTTGTAGAAAGTTGAACTATCATTACAGTAACTTATATCGATCATGAAAAATTCATTTGCTTCAATACAACTTAAATAAAATGGAAAAAACCTTGCAAAAAATAACTGTTTTCAATGTTTGCAAGGTTTTTATCATTTTATTCGACTTGTATAAAAGCGAATGAATTTTTCATACCTAATCGATAAAAGCTACTGTAATGGTAGTTCAACTTTTTGAAAAAAATAAGTAAGAAATATTGAAAAAAATGCAAACTTTGATATTGCATATCACCATAACCATTGATATTGGCCATGGTTGCTTGAATATTTTAGACTCATAACATAGGCAGCAATCTATCGGCGAAGTTACTGCTGCTAGCTCTGGTACAACCTGTATATTATTCTTTGATTTACTATTTCCAGTCCTAGGGCATTCAACATTTTTGTTATTTTAGTTCTATTACACTCCTATTACATTATAAGCCCGGCCCTTAGGATCTATAAAGATTTAAAGTTGGTCAGCAACCATTCTCACTTAAATTTTCTAATACTTATAATAATGTGATAAAGTTCTTATACAATCGTATAATTAACTTGAAAAATAATTATCATAATATAATTGAATGACAAAATCAAATGACAAACCCAGAATTTTAATGCTTTGAAAGACTTCTTTCTCTCTCTGACTACAACCACCGACGTATATCTAGGTACCTATGTCTCATTTTTTTTATTTTCAATTTTTGCAACAAATAGCGAACACAGTAGGTCGATCATGCTTAGTTTGACGAAGTTCACGTTGAGTATTCACAAATGAGTGCTTATTTTCATTAAATTTTTAAATAATTACCAATCGTCGTGCAAGTAAGTATGTACTTAACCATGGTGGATTGTCAGAGATTGGTAAATAAAAATCAGAAAGAACTATAGTTACTGAAGGTATGCTGAAGAAGTGATCCGCCCTTGACCTCTGAATTGACAAAAACTACTTATATAATTTAAAGTATACTATAATATAATATTTATTTTTGTAACTACTTAAATTCTTATCTTAATTTTGTATGTGTATTTTCTTTTCTTTTCTTTTCTCTTAGATTTAGGTATTCCTATGATATACTTTAAATTCTTATCTTGATTTTGTATTTATATTTTCTTTTCTTTTTATTTTCTTTTAGATTTAGATTCTTTAATTGTCATTTTTTACTACTACATAAATACCATATGAGAATAACTGCCACAGAACAGGTTTTTACCTAGTGTGGCAGTTATTAGTATCTTGTATTAACTAGTGTAAATATAAATAAACAATAAATAAATAAATATGACATTGTAAAATAATATGTGGGGTGTAAAAGCAGGCAGCAGTATCTATCAAAAAAAAAAAAAAACGTTTTGAATGCAGTCACCGAGAATAGCTAATTTAAAATGTACTGAATTCTAGCTTTTATATGTCTATCCCTTCCAAAATTATATTTCCTATAAGTTTATAGGCTATGTTTCCCATAAAATCTCGAATTCAGCACATTATAAATTAGTAATCGTCGATGACTGCATTAATTATTTTTTTTGGATCTTGCTGCCTTTGCTTTTATACCCCACATTTCATTCCAATTGGAAAACCCTTTATCTATGCAGACGTGAATTTTAGGAAGTCACATAATGTTAAATGATTCTTTTTAATATCCTTATCATTATCAAGAATTTTTTCGTGTTTTTCGCGATACTTTTAAAGTGCTTATCAATTTAGCATTCTTTCGGTGTATTTGGATAATTTGATTTCACATTGATTTCGCAAAAAAAAAACTGAAAAACAGATTCAAATTTCGAAATTACGTTGATTATGTAGATGAATTTCAATTGAAAAATTTTGGCTCATATTTTTCAAATGCAATGCCCCTAAATGGCTGTGAACTACGTCTAATATTTAAAATATGATTAATAAAAAGAAATCACACTGTATAAAACCACTATTTATTGAATAATTAACATGTTCCCTTCGCCAGGATATAATGTATAATAAAAATTAAAATTGGAAGTAAATACATAAACACGCCATGTTTCACCCGCTTCCCAATGACCAATCGTGCTGAAGTTCTGCACACATGACAATACACGATGACAATACATGAATCAATTACCATATTCACCATTAAATCTACCATAATTAATTAAGTTTTATATGGGAAATTAGTTCGCCAAAAAAAATATGTCGTTGATTTCTTACCAAAGTGATTTTGTTACGTTATTGTTGCAACAAAACCTACCTCACCTTAAAAACATACTGACGAGCGGGTCTCCCACATGAGTGGGTTTTTCTTTTGCAAATAAATAAAACTTTAAATTATAAATTATTTTAACAAATAAAAATAAAAAAAATATATAAATAAAAACACTTGTTGGTTTATAAATACATTTATTAAAATATTGAAAATTTCAGTCATTCAAATGAGATTTTTCTCATCATCAATTTGGATCAATATTGTATATTATTTATATTGGATACGTTAAATACATTACAAAAATGTAAAAATAAAATAATTGGAACTAGAATTTGTGCAAAGTTTTAATTAATTTAAATGAATTATAATATTCATGTATTTTGTCGCCTATCTCTAAATTTATTCATATTTTTTTACACAATTTCGGCTCATTTTAAAGTGCAAAGCCCCTGATTGGCTGTGAACTAAGTTTAAATATTTAAAATGTTATTAATGAAAATAAACACCTTATATAATAAAACCACTATTAATTGAATAATTAAAATATTTTAATTATAGTCCCTTCACCAGAATACAATGTTAAATAAAAATTTTAATTAGAAATTTAGACAAACAAAAAAAGAAAATAAATACTACAAAATTAGGAACTAATGTGAAAACATCTCTAAACCCTTGGTAAGATATATTGCTATTATTGAAGAATTTAAAATATTATTTATTTAAAAAATTAACAAGTAAAAACATTAAACTAGGTTAACAAATCTTATCACTCGTCCAGTACATAAAACTAGTGACACTAACGGTCACAAAACCATTGATGGTCACATAAAAAGTCAAACTTTTGGTCCAGTGGCCGATCAAACAGTGTTTGTAGATTTAAACAAATATAATGTCAGTAGTGTAATAATAGTGACTTAAGAATAAACTAAAAAATGAACACACATCGTACAGGTGAATGATTTTGATTATTTTAAGCCCAATGGACATTAACAATATTGATAAATTTTTAGATTCAACATGCTCTACTAAAAGTGTCCACAATCTGTGTCCGCTTATATAATATGGAAGCGAAGTTAGGCCTAAAGTCGACATATCCATCGGAGCCCGGTTCGGTGGCCTGGGAAGGTCAGTACGAGGAAGCCACTTGCCACTCCGGGTCTTCTCAGCTTCCGTCGGCAACTGCTGCGAACAAATATCTCCAGGTTAGTGCAATGTCAGGCTCCCAAATGAAACGAAGTAAAGGGTAATTATCAATAATTAAGTTAAGATAGCAACACTTCAAGATCAAAGCGAGCATCGGTTTAATGGAATAGACTATTAATATGCAGCGGTTGTAACGGCCACTCCTGATGGTCAGCCGCTTCCCAAGCTGGTCCCGGGGACAGTGCGCCAATATAATTCCGCGCTAACAATTCCAACACAACGCTTGCCAGGCGAGAGGCGGAGGACTTGATCCCTCTGCTCAGCCAAGGGTAAAGGGAGGGTATATAAGAGGAAATATACTTACTCAGCTCCTCGAGGTCTGGGGGCTGGTCCCCTGCAGGACGCTCCAGGATTCGCCCGTCGCTAGGTATCTGCTGCTGACAGGCCTCGCCCTTGGACGAGGGAATTTGCGAACTGACAGAATTTATTTTATTCCCAGGAATATCATAGATACTTCACATTGTATTCTAGATAAATTTTAATCTGGTAAACTTACAGTTGAAGGTGGCTGGCTGAGAACTTTTTGAGGAGCAGAGAATTTCGGTGGATGCTATGGGCTTTGCATTGTGGTATTCTGAAACCAATAATAAATATTTTATCAGCTGGTCGTTTTGAGAATAAGTGCGATGGGATTATAATGTGTCTGTCCATTTAATATGATAAAGGTGGCGTGGATAATAGATCAGAGAATTTGCGAACTGACAGAATTTATTTTATTCCCAGGAATATCATAGATACTTCACATTGTATTCTAGATAAATTTTAATCTGGTAAACTTACAGTTGAAGGTGGCTGGCTGAGAACTTTTTGAGGAGCAGAGAATTTCGGTGGATGCTATGGGTTTTGCATTGTGGTATTCTGAAACCAATAATAAATATTTTATCAGCTGGTCGTTTTGAGAATAAGTGCGATGGGATTATAATGTGTCTGTCCATTTAATATGATAAAGGTGGCGTTGATAATAGATCAGAGAATTTGCGAACTGACAGAATTTATTTTACTCCCAGGAATATCATAGATACTTCACATTGTATTCTAAATAAATTTTAATCTGGTAAACTTACAGTTGAAGGTGGCTGGCTGAGGACTTTCTGAAGAACAGAGAATTTCGGCGGATGCTATGGGCTTTGCATTGTGGTATTCTGAAACCAAAAATAAATATTTTATCAGCTGGTCGTTTTGAGAATAAGTGCGATGTGATTATAATGTGTCTGTCCATTTAATATGATAAAGGTTGCGTGGATAATATATCCGAGAATTTGCGAAATACCAGAATTTATTTTATTCCCAGGAATATCTTACATACTTCACATTGTATTCTAGATAAATTTTAATCTGGTAATCTTACAGTTGAAGGTGGCTGGCTGAGGACTTTTTGAAGAACAGAGAATTTCGGCAGATGAAATGGGCTGTGCATTGTGGTATTCTGAAACCAATAATAATTATTTTATCAGCTGGTTGTTTTGAGAATAAGTGCGATAGGATGTGTCTGTCCATTTAATATGATAAAGGTTGCGTGGATAATATATCAGAGAATTTGCGAATTGCCAGCATTTATTTTACTCTCAGGAATATCTTAGATACTTCACATTATATTCTAGATAAATTTTAATCTGGTAAACTTACAGTTGAAGGTGGCTGGCTGAGGAATTTTTGAAGAGCAGAGAATTTCGGCGGATGAAATGGGCTGTGCATTGTGGTATTCTGAAAACAATAATAAATATTTTATCAGCTGGTTATTTTGAGATTAAGTGCGATGGGATTATGATGTGTTTGTCCATTAAAAATGGTCGGGGGTACTTGAATAATAGATTTGAGAATTCGTGAACTGCCAAATTTTAATTTATTTCCAGAAATATCTTAGAAACTTCACATTGTATTCTAGATAAATTTTAATCTGGTAAACTTACAGTTGAAGTTGGCTGGCTGAGGACTTTTTGTGGAGCAGAGAATTTCGGCGGATGCTATGGGCTGTGCATTATGGTATTCTGAAAACAATAATAAATATCTTATCAGTTTGGCGTTTTGAGAATAAGTGCGATGGGAAAGTAAAGAGTTTTTTCATTAAAAATAATAGGGGGGGCTTGGATAATGGATCAGAGAATTTGCGAACTGCCAGAAATTATTTTATTCCCAGAAAATTCTTAGATACTTCACATTGTATTCTAGATAAATTTTAATCAGGTAAACTTACAGTTGAAGGTTGCTGGCTGAGGATTTTTTGACTTCTTTGACTATGGGCTGTGCGTGTGTTGTTCTGAAAACAATAATAAATATCTCATTAGCTAGGCGTTTTGAGAATTAGTGCAACGGGATTATAATGTTGTAATCTATTAAATATGATAAAGGTTGCGTGGATAATAGATCAAAGAATTTGTGAACTGCTAGAATTTATTCTGTTCCCAGGAATATCTCAGATTTTTCACATTGAATTCTGGATAAATTTTAATCTGACAGTAGTGGTCTGAAAACCATAATGAATATATTTTCATCTGGAACTTGCAGAAAGTAAGTTCGATGTTATACTCATATTCCTGTCCCTTAATAACACTCTTAGATTTCCGATTTGCTAGTATTTATTTATATGTATTTCGTTTAATTTGGCTTTCGACAGCAAATATATTTTAGTTTTTTATATTTACATCTTAAAATTGAGAATTTTTCATAATCATAATCACCTTGAGATTTTAAGTGCAATCTTCTTTTTTAATATTTAACTTTTTACATTTTCTTAATTCACTTAGGTTGGGTACTATTATACTTATTTGAATGGGGTACAAATCTTTCAACACCACCATTCAAAATATTATAGAAATTCACTTTAATTAGGTTGAAATTTTTGCGATTTTAAAAAGAACAGTCAGTTTCACGAAGACGATATTTTAATTTTAGGATGTTATAACTGTGTAAAATGATAAGACCATATATCTCTGGTAATTTGGTGCTTTCCTAGTTATGGCTATTTATTAAAACATTGACTACATTCAGAAAGGTGACTTTTATAAATAATGTAAATAGTCGATGGCTCTTATTCATTCCAATTTAGAAAATGTAAGCTATAATCGTCTTCTACAAATATTTTTGTACACAAATGTAGGAATAATGTATGTTTTTCTCAGTCTGGAGACATCTTTGCCGCTCTAAACATCCATTCATACTTACATATACATACACGTTATAGTGAGGAGGACCCACCACATACCCTGGGCCATTTTATGAGCAATGTTTGCCTCATATCGGCCTCACACTTTCGTCACCCATTTCGGCATCTGTTTTATGCTTATACGGGGCCATACTCTCCACACCATTTAAACTCATACGAGTGCAAATAACGCGGGGAGGCGATCACACAAAACCTTTTCACTGTCAACCAGGTGCAAGGATGAGTAGAGGGAAGCCTTATTTACAAATTTACATGGACGTTAGGATGACAATAACATCTGTGTATGGAATGACAATGGTAAACAATTTCACATTGTTGGCTTTGTTTTCACCTCATATTCCCAAGATTCATATAGGTACTTTGGTTTTACTTGTAGTTCACATTCTATTTCTTGTACAAGTAATAAAAATAAACAAAGAACTCCATGTTATCGCACGTCACAGTTTGTGCTGTAAATTTCAAAAGGCAACCGCATCTAGTTTTCATTCCTCGCCACATAAAACTAAAACAGTCAACTCACATCTCAAGGTGGACGAGTCTGGGTCTCCGCTCGAGGACTGCTGAGAGGAGGGTCTTGTGAAGCTCAGAATATCTGGAAAAACAACAAAACATTTCTTAACAACGGTATCAAAGATGCATGAAATTTCGTCGTCCATTAAAAGCCAGCGATTAAGGAAAGGTTAGGGTAAGGTGCCCCAAGAGCGCGCGGTTCCTAAGAGTACGCAGTGTTTAAATTTTCCACAATTTTGGTCGATTGGCACCAATTGGCACTTATTTTGGTCGTGTTTCGAACGCCCGACGCCGAACTTTGTGTTGACGAAATTTGGAGTAAAACAAATGTGTTTTGATGAAAAAAAATTTGAAATCTAACACTTTTGATAAAATGTTTTTGTGTTTTGCAACGTGTATGACGTATTGGTTTTAAAAAGGAACTAGAATTTTGTGTGGAATTTGGTGAAAATACTTTGTTGGTAAACAACTGATAGAATTCATTCATGCCGGTGTCGACTAGATGGCGTTACCAGTGCGGCTATTTGAAATCATGGTGTCGGTAACAAGAGTGCGCACAGCAAGAGTGCGCATGCGTACTTTTGCGGAACTTTAAAATAATTAATGTTTTTTTTGTTGCAAATGGAATCGAAACCATGAGAAACAAGCAGACAAAATATTTGATCTTGATCTTACTCGCAAAATGGTAGAGGAGGGGAAGAGTAAGAGATGTGTGGCTGAATTATTAAGTATGGCATAATCAAGAGATAAGGAGAAAATGCACAGAGCTGCACCTGCCATCTCCCTTGGCAGATGCGAGCCTACATTTTCTGAAGAAACAGAAAAAGAATTGGTAAAATAAATTAAAATTATGAACTCAATGTTTTACAGATTATGTTACAATGAAGTAGAACGCGCACTCTTGGACGACTACTGTCCCAAGAGTGACTTTCTTTCTACTTCACTATTAATTATGGTTATAAATCCTAAATGTTACTATTTTTGTCGCATTTTTTAAGTTTAGTAAGAAAATAAATATTAAAAGTGTTTTGATTAGAATATCGAGGTTTTTTTTCGCACTATGCTTATATCTCTTAAAACCGCGCACTCTTAGGGTGCCTTACCCTACTTTAAATGCAGTATGCAGTGGAGGGTCAGAATATTACGAGTTGAATTAGACGTTCGCAGAAACTGGACGTTAGACAGCTGTTCGTTAAGTCTACCCTCATCTTCTACATCAAAAACACAAACCACCTAACAGCAACCAGTAACTCGCATTCACATAATACTAGACGAGCATTACGAAACCTTGACGAAATACCAAAAACTAAGACAACATATGGACAGAAAAATTACTCATACATAGGGCCTAAAATATTTAACATATTTAAAACAGACTTCCCGGAAATCAGAATATACTCAATTAATAAAATAAAAGCTTTAGCAAACAACTGGCTTACCTCCAAAGGTAGAACAGCAACTGAAAATTTACTTACTGTAATTGCATAATAATGTCTACAAATAAAAATATATACCTATATAAATAAATTAATTAATTAAGGAAAATAAAAAATAATCTTAAACAAAACTTTAACCCTTTTTACATTAAACAATTATTCTACACATATTTACACTTGGACTTATTACTCACTCAACTTTCAATAACATTACACTTGATACTTTGTAGATATATAATTACTACCTTATGAAAATAAATATCACTGACGAATTCAAAAAAATATTATAATTGTGTTCTATAACGCCACTCTGGGACAGGCGTAGCCTAGTAGAGTGGCATAATCCACAAATTTAACAAAAAAAAAGTGTAATTTATCTTATATTTTATTGTTAAACTAGTATTAAGTACCTTTATTTGTAAACAAGGATTTTTTTGAAATAAATAAAAATAAAACATTTATTTAATTCTTGAATTCAAACGGAAAAAGACTTCGTCCTTAAATATGTGCAATCTAAAGACCCTGTGCGCAAAGATCTCCAGCAGATCTTACTTTTTACTCAAAAGAGATACAGAATTGGAGCGTGTTTGTAAAATATTTTTACAAATTTAAATGGGGAGGGGGGAAACGTCACTTATGTTACCCGTCGGGTCTTATAGCATAAGTATGCAAAATTTGAGTCATATTTCAGAGACAGACTTCGCGGATGACCTCTATTCCTGTTGCCTTCAACAATCGCTCCATATATTTTCTTAACCATCCTTTCCTCTTTTATACGTTCTGCACGACCAAACCATCTCAGCACTCCTTTCTTTATTCTATCTACCACACTACAGCCTGCATTCCATTCACTTCTTATTTGTTCATTACGCACTCTATCGACCAAAGATTTTATCAAACAAAAATTTTTTAAAAGAAAAAACAATTTAAAATAATGAAGAAGAAGCGCGGAATAATATAAATGTGATTTGAATATTGAATCTGCATACAGTCCCTTAAACTAGGTTTTCTGTTAAGGAAGCCCGAAAATCTAAAATTTGTACAAAATATCAAAACAGGTACTGGCTTATACATATATATAAATACATATATATAACGCAATAATAGTCCCTACATCAACAACTTCAGCAGTACTATTTCTAATGGAGAAGAATCAAATCAAAACAATACTTACTCAAAAAAAGCATTTAGAATAATATTATAAATAATGAACTCAAACGAAATTATGGGCGTTACACGAAGTTACGGACAGACAGATAGACAGATGGTTAGATGGACGAACAGACAACGAAATTATTATATTTGACGAATTAAAAATATGTATACTTTTCAAATATGTTTTCGACTCATAAGTTAGGTAGGTACCTGCTTATCAATCATTGTGAACTAGCTCTGCTAATGTAGGTATTTTGTGAAAGACTTCCTGTAACATAACTGAAGAGCGCGCGTACAACCTGTCTAAAAAGTTACACCTTTGTACCTTACAGTCTGCAGCATATTCAATTAACAATTAATCTATACCTATAACACTCAAATAAAGTTACGGGCGTTACACGAAGTTACGGGGACAGACGGACGGACAACAAGGATTATTATTATAATTTCAGATTATATTTATATATAAAACTCTATATCTGTTTGTTCTCTATTTAAATCTACACTGTTTGACAAATCTTACCCAAATTTTGCAAACTTATTCTTTAGGTCTTGGAGGTAAATAAAAGCCACACCCTTCCCCCACCCCCATTTTAATCCATCCCCTCCCACCGATATCCTATCTTTACAATCTATTCCGTTTAAGGTAAGATACAGATTTTGCATAATTATTCATTAAGATACAGGAGAATACACGGAGCACATTCCCCCCCCTATCCCACCCTTGAACAATCCCATCCCCATGATATATTCTCTGTACAAATCTACACTGTTTAGCACATCCGACCCAAATTTTGAATACTTTTAGAACTCGGCGAAAAAAATAAGCGCCATTCCATTTAGTAGCTTTGAAAAACAACGGAACCTCCCCCCAGAAATTTCTTTTAAACTAAATCTTAATCCCGGGCAACGCCGGGTGCGGACCGCTAGTCATTTATACAGGGTGTAACATAGCTCGTCCACAATATTTTACAGGTGACATTTTTTTTCAATATTCCGACTCATTTTTTACAAAACGTGAAACTTTCATTACAGTAACTTATATCAATTACGAAAAAATCATTTGTTTCAATACAAGGTAAATATAATTAAAACGTAAATATAATTAACTAACTTACCATCACGCCATTTCCCCGTGCGGGTAGGCAGAGAGGATAGAGCGCCATACTCTTCTGTCCTGACATACAACTTTCGCTTCGTCTACATTCATACATCTTCGCATGCAAACTCGACGGTTGTTCAGGCTTCTAACAGGACCCTCTTCCAGTATCTGGTTAATCTGGTAATGCCACGTCTTCCGTGGTCGCCCTCTCTTTCTGGCGCCGTCAACACTTGCATCATATATCTTTCTTACCATTCTTTCCTCATTCATTCGCTCAACATGCCCAAACCACCTGAGCGACCCTATTTTTATTCTATATATTATGCTACAACCAGCTTTACATTCATTCCTAATATCTTCATTCTTTACTCTATCATACATGGATGTTTCGCACACGATCGATCCCGGCGGCATAAACTTGGACATTTTTTAATTTTAGTGGAAATAACAATAAATGGCCGTGTGTGTGTGTGCGTGTGTTGGCGCCCATTCAATAAGTTTATATAGGTGTAAATAAACATTTCCCGCGAAAAGCAATTAGTGAATCATCGTTGACCGCGTATGAATGAAAAAGGGGTCATTAGGACGAGACAATATGGCCGATAAAATTCCAAGAAGGGGGCGGAGCCTGAAGCTCGTTTAGCCGTCTCTGCCATTTTGTTTTTCATTCATATGACTTCTATTGTATTGACTCACTAATTAACTTGGACCATATTATTCTAAGAATTTCAATGTGTTTGTTTATATTTCGTTTTCATTGTGTATATAATTGTTACTATAAGGTTTATGTTTTGATCATGTATGCATTTGGTTTGTAATATTTCTAATACTCGCGTCGAGGCCTCGACAACTTGTATAGTTTTAAGAATTTTTTGTAATTTTATATGTAATTTGTATTTTTTTATTGTAAATAAAATGACTGGATTTAGCGGTCTTATTAATGACGAATCCTGACGGGAGATAAAGAGGTTTTGTGCATTGTTGGGACATCTGCGAGATTCGCAAACAAACGTATCTCACTGTGAAATTAAATATTAATAAACGATGTTTTTGCCAGTTTTTTAGATAACTGCGCAGTAGACTTAAGAGGCCGCTCAAGTACTCGATCGGTCCAGCGGTTGAACCCAGCATGCGGTCACCAATAAGAGGCCTCTGGTTTATGGACCAGACGTAAGCTGGAGAGCCTACCACGCCGTAGCGCAAGAAAGTTCACGAGATGAACTCAGTAAAAAGTGTACAAAACCTGGTATGTTGTATATCGTTGGATTTGGCATGTCATTTCCTGTCAGAATTCGTTATAAAATAAATAATTGGATTAGTTTGGAAAGAGATACATCGAGAGATAGGAATCGGCCTTTTAGAGGCGATTTGTGAGCGCTGGCACATCCGGACACATTGGTCCTAATTAAATTCATATGCGGATGTGCCAGGCGTTCAATTTGATGTAATATTTACATATGTACACCTCCCCGTTCGGGAGATAATTTGGCTAGACGGGCAAAATGGCCCGTCTAGAGGCTGCGCCGGCACGGTATCGCCCGCGCGGGGATGCGGGGTCCATCACCATTCGCCATTCTCCATCACTAATCCCATTTTGACCGTTAATTTCCCGTTATGTCTAGATTTTAAGTATAAATAAAGGAAGATTCCGTAGACCCAGCATCCCCAGTTCGCCGAGATTTATTTTACATCGTTACGCTGCCGGTCCGCGGAATCGTTTTGCCAGAAAAAAGTGTCTTTTATTTTTTATTGAATTTCCTGAAAAAGTGTTTTGTTGTTGCTTTCTAATTAACCTTTGTGCTTAAAATATTGTAACTTCATACTGAATTTCTCCCACCGTAACGCGGAGACCCACCTTATATTTAACTATTTTTAAGTTAAATTTTTTAGCCACTCGGGTTTTAAAATATTTTTGGGAGTTTTAAAATAGTTTTTCGAACTTGGTATGACCCTGTGCGTACCAATGGATTTTCCACACATACGTCTAAGGGACCTCATCTCCACTGCATTCAATCTACTTTCGTTCCTCTTCTGCCAGTTCCAGGCTTCACTTCCATACATTAGTGTCGGTACCAGAACTCCATTATGTACCGCTAGTTTTGCCTCGGTAGACATATTTCTATTAGAGATTATTGCATTCAAAGCACCGTTCACCCTATTCCCGGCAGTCACTCTCCTCTCTATATCTTTCTCAACATTCCCTCTTCTATCGAACATACTTCCAAGTACACACACTTGTAGTAACTCATGTAGAGAGAATATCTGATCTATGCATCCTCTTCCACCCACAAAAGCCCCTTGCACGTCCTATACCTTTTCTTTCGTCATCGACCTTACTCTTTCTATCAAAATTCTTCCATAAAATTTGCCAATCGAGCTTAAAAGGCTGATTGCCCTGTAGTTCCCGCATTCCATTCTAGACCCTTTACTTTTGTATAGAGGCATGATAACTGCTCTCCTCCAATCCAAGGGGGTGTGGCTCTCCTTCAAACATTTATTAAATAGAGTATGAAGCCATGAATACTAATGGGCCACCAGCCTTGATATATTCGGCAGCAACGTTATCATACCCCACAGCCTTACCATTCTTCATATGCTTTATTGCACACTTTATTTCTTCCATACTTATTTCGCCGACTTCATTTTCGTCATTCATACTTCTCTCCGTGAGTATATCTACGGATTCCTCTATTACAGCCTCCTCTCTCTCATACGTTTCCTGGAAATAGTTCATCCATCTATCTTTTATTCCACCTTCATCCATTAACATTTCTCCATTCGCCGACTTAATTGCTTTAATACTATTGCTTTCCGTCCCACACATCGAGATTTTTTCACCTCCTCCAGAAAAATTTGATGTTTTCCCCGAAATTCTTAGACATTTTCAAACCTTCCTCTCTTTTCAGCCGCTCTTTCTTTTCTTTCACACCTGCTTTCACTCTTTTCTTACACGCATTACTTACACGCATTTCTTACACATTGTATACATCTTTTGCCCTCGCGTATTCATCTTCACTCACTGTCAGAAGATGGAGCCACGCTTTTCTTTTTTCTTTCACTAATTCCTTTATGCCATCATCCCACCATGCATCCCCTTTCTTCCTTCCCTGCTTAGCTGTTCCACAGACTTCCTTCGCTGACTCACAAAGATTAAAATTATATATTTTTCCAATTGGAATTAAATGGTTTTTATAATTTTAATTGACTTGTATTAAAAGATATTAATTATGCACATTCAGTATAAGTTATTGTAATGATAGTCCAACGTTTAACAAAAAATAAGCCAAAATATTGAAAAAATGCAAACTTTGATGAAGCATATCTCCATAACAATCGATATTATGTCATGATTGCTTGAACATTTTATATTCATAATGCAAGCAGGAATCTGCCCGCGCAGTAGTGCGGAGCAGCTCTGTCCCGCCCTGCGCACTAACAACCCCCAGCAACCATTTCTCAGTACTTACCATCTGAAGAGGGGCGCCCTCTGGGGCGGGTCCCGGGCCACCGCACCGCGAGTGACGTCACTGCGCCAGGCCAGGGGGCGGGGGCGGGGGGGGGGCGCTCGGGCAGGCAGGAAACCTTTCGGGAGAAAAGTCGCGAATTGGCCGCGTGGTCACCCAAAAACTGTTGTTTCCTCCCAAACGGCCGGAGATAAAGGGGTCACCCCGCGGACAATTTTGTAGAGCTCTGCACGGAGACAGAGTGGCGCAGATTTAACACTTCCAGCCACGACCGTTTCGGCAGCGTTTCGCGAAAACAAAATTCTTCCTCACTAAATGCGCAATGCCTGTGATGCAAATTTCCTTGCCTCGAGGATAATGTTTTACGGCACGGGGCGCGGTGCCGGGGGAGGGGGAGGTCCCGGCGGGGCGACGACTCACTTGGAATATAGTGTTCCCACAATATCTTTTTATGTGGAATGTATATTTAAAATAGAATTACACAGATCGACAGGAAATTGATGTTCGCACAGTTTCATATAAGTTACAAAATCACACAATTTTTCGTCAAAACCGATTTTTGCACTGCGGAGATAATATTAGTTATATTATCTCCCTCCCATCATCTCTAAGTACTGCACTACCTTGATGTTTCTCATCTGGGCTGCCCAGTATAGCGCTGTCCTGCCGTATTTATTTACTTTGTTAATATCCGCTCCTTTCTCTGCTAACAACTGCACTACCGGGAGGTGTCCCTTCCGGGCTGCACAGTGCAGCGCTGTCCAGCCACAATTATCTCCCTTGTTTATATCCGCTCCCTTCTCTGCTAACCACTGCACTAGCGGAAGGTGTCCCTCCCCGGCTGCACGGTACAGCGCTGTCCTGCCATCATCATCTCCCTTGTTTATATCCGCTCCCTTCTCTCCTAATAACTGCACTATCGGGAGGTGTCCCTGCCCGGCTGCATGGTAAAGCGCTGTCCAGCCATGATTATCTGCCTTGTTTATATTCGCTCCCTTCTCTGCTAACAACTGCACTACCGGGAGGTGTCCCTGCCCGGCTGCATGGTACAGCGCTGTCCTGCCATCATTATCTGCCTTGTTTATATCCGCTCCCTTCTCTGCTAACCACTGCACTACCGAGAGGTGTCCCTCCTCGGCTGCACGGTACAGCGCTGTCCAGCCATCATTATCTGCCTTGTTTATATCCGCTCCCTTCTCTGCTAACCACTGCACTACCGGGAGGTGTCCCTGCCAGGCTGCACGGTGCAGCGCTGTCCAGTCATCATTATCTCTCTTGTTTATATCCGCTCCCTTCTCTGCTAACAACTGTATTACCGGAAGGTGTGCCCTCCCGGCTGCATAGTGCAGCGCTGTCCTGCCAACATCATCTCCCTTATTAATATCCGCTCCCTTCTCTGCTAACCACTGCACTGCCGCGAGGTTACCCCTCACGGCTGAAAAGTGCAGCGCAATACATTTGTTGACGTCGCGAGCCTCTAAGAACTTGATTAAACTCTTTTTGTGTTTTTTCGTCTCCAAACCACCGATCAGAAGATTTACAATCTCGGTATTATTTTCATCAGCGGCTACGTGAAGTACCGTTTGTTGCAATTCATCAGTAAAAGAGCGTTGTGATTTTTTACTCCAGAGTTTCCCGATATATGCAGCAATGTACTCTAGCGCTGAGGGCGGTGCCGGCTGCAGCTGGAGGAAATTATTTAAGAACATTCTGATGACGTAATTAGAGGGCTGCAGTAAGATATCTGATAGTAATAGCTCTACCATGGGGGCCCAACCAGGCCAACGAGTTTTCAAACCGAGCCAATGGACAATTTGATCGGCGCAGAAGTACTCCGCCAGCGTGCGGTGGATGAATTCAACATCCTTTCCGTCTCCACCCGACTGGACCAGCCCGACTCTGCGCAGTACATCTTGTTGGCCACAAGTATTCTCTAAGTCCTCGTAGAATTCTTGTGCCAATTGGGGGAAGAGCGTGCGAAAGCCTATCATTCTATGGTAGTTTGTAAATTCGGCAGTAATAATTTTATAAATTTCATCATCTTCATCAAGATTCAACCGAATTTTCCCCTTACAGTAAATATTGTATTTAACTTTGATAAATTCCATATACAGCGAGAACACGTTCTCCACTTGAAAGGCGGTTCGCGATTCACTTTGTGACGTAATATGATTCTCGACCCACTGTAGGAATACCTCCGCCAACATGCGCATCTGTAGGGGCACGCCCATGAAGTTCTGGATGTCTCCCCCGAGATTATTTGCAGCTACGGTGAACACATCTCGCGCACACTTTTTAAGCTTCGTGTCTCCGCAGCTTCCCGGCTCCAGCAGCAGGTGAGTGCGCCAGAAACTCTCAAGGTAGTCCCTCTGTGCCTGGTCTACGATTTTCTCGAACGTCACAGCGATCGTAGAAAGACCATCCTCGAGCAACTCTTTGTCATGGAACCGCGTAGTTATCCATATTATAGCCTTGGTTTTGTTTTTTAAATATTGAAACATTTTTAATATCGCCTTCTTGGAGAAGGCGTCTTTTACTTCGTCGAATCCGTCGAACAAACAATAAAGCTGCCTCTTTTGTTTGTTACGCAAACAGAATCGCAACAATTCTCGCGACCCTCTATCATCGATTAGTTGTTCTAGCTCGGTGATTGCATTGTTTGAAGGATTTTTAAAATATTTTAAGTTAATCCATATTACCCACGCGTTGCGCATCTGTCGCGTCATACTCGCCAGGCTGGTGGACTTCCCCATGCCTGGCTCATCCGCGATGATCACCACCTTCTGCGTGGAGGTGCCCAGCTCCTCCTCAGTAAGGGTGTCGATAATCAAGTGTGATCGCAGACCAACCAACGACCCCTGCGAGCTTTGCCACAAAAACCGCTCGCCGTCCTCCTCAAGCTTCAGCCGGTGTACTGGCTTTCCGTAATAGCGTTCGCTACCCGAGGGCGCTGTGAGGATGTTTTCATTTCTAATAAAATTGTCTTTATACAATTCGGGTACTTCTAACATGTGCGCGAGACTCTCTTTACTCGCTGCACCCTGAAAGATAAATATATCTTTACTTCTACTCAGCGACGCGTAATCTTTTAACCGAAATACGACCCGACGATGGAACCGCCTTGTCATATAAAAGCTTTTATGATAGATTTGTTTAACGGTTGAAGCTGTGGAAGGATCGTTTGCCTCAAGCCAATACACTTTATCATTTGGATTATCTAATATGGCTCGTTTAAATCCCTCCTCCCCGGCTGGTCCTGTTCCCGGCACCCAAATGACCCTGCCGGCCGCACCCGAGCTGGCTTCCGTGAGGCTTCTCCTCAACTCTGCTTGATGGTCTCCGCTGACCACCAGCAGGCCGCCTGATGATGCAATTCTGGCCAAGTTTTCCACTCTCACGTCTCTCTCTATTGTGGACAAATTTGATCTACTCTCAATAAAATTGGGGCACGAATTTTTCATTTTATTTACATATTTATAGCTCTTTAGAATATTTATAAGATTTGGCGAATCTATGAAACTATTAATTTTCAATGAGAAATAATTGAAATTTTGTTCCCCTATAATATCTGCTATACTCAAAATTGTACATCCGATGTCCAACATTTTATTTTTGAAGAGGTTTCTCTGCGAGTCTTCCGCCAATTGAGAAGAATCAAAAGAACTTTCAACAACCGGGAAACCCTTAATACTCACAGCCAACTTGTGATCGCATACAAAGATAATCTTTTTAATATTTCGAAAGAAGGGTTTAATTATTTGATCATTTACATTCATTGAGTCACAGTCAATCACCCATAAATTATTGTTGGTAAAATCCTCTGGGAGGTTTGCAATGTCAACAGCTTCGATCAAGTTGTCTATATCTTTCCAACGCAAAAAAGTATGACATTCGTGGTTTACATACATATTGGAAACTGCCGACATCTCCCGCAATTGACGGCCGACACTGGACAGCCTGAGCATTTCCAGCTTGCGATCTTCGGTCTTAATTTGCCAGAAGTGGTCGTTAGATTCTAAGAAAGCTTTTAATTCAATACTGTCAATTTTAAATTCAAGGAAATCATCCGGTAAGGAGTCGAGACACTTTTTATTTATGATGGAATACATAATTTTAGGTATTTGTTTGCTCTGTTGGTCCACTGCAGCCATCAGCTCTGCGTGGAACCAGCGCACCAACAACTTAGTCCGCCTGACCAGCATGTCCAGGTCCTCGGGGGCGCAAGTTAATGTGCGATTATTCATGTCGATGAAAAAATCTGCAAATAAGTCATCGCACATCCCCAAGCCGTACTCAGTGAGAAAATTTTGTATCACATTGATCGGTACACCTGCCTTTTTAAAAATTATCCATAAATTTAAAAAATACAACTCATCATCTGAGAACACCCTCAGACTGGCGGAGTGTTCGGAAGAGTGTTTTATTTTATAACGTGCTTTGCGCGCATCGCATGCACTGAGCTCCAGGTGATACTCATCAGCGTGCGTCACTTTGTCGTGGAAAGTTTTATACTCCGTGTTACGCCCTATTTTCAGTACATTTTCTTTAATGTTGCTTACGGGCCAGTCCACCATTTCGTAAATATCTCTTTGATATTTTAATGCGTTCGTTAAATTCTTCATTTCGTGAGTTTTACCATTATAATGATACCTTATGCGTTCTTTCATCGTAAATTGTGACACATCAATCCTCACCCGATAGATGCAGCCTACATGTAAACCGAAAGTGTTTATTCTGTTGGGCGCAGACAGGTAGCTGGATATGTCCAACTTTTCTAAAGATAATGTTCTCCCATATCTAACATTGCTGGTATCGATAATTTCCTCCAACATGTCCCTACAGCCCGGGCTATCAAAAGCCACGACGTGCGCGTGGAGACCGTTCCGCTGGTTGCCGATCATGATGAACTTTCCGCCCTCTGCTTCCAGAAACTTGACACTGAAGCCGGTGACCTGGGCCAGCCAGCCGCCCAGGGAGTGCCCCGTGATGGATAGGTGAAAGCGGCGGCCGTCTGTTTTGTTAGCTTCCTCTATGGCACACTTCACCTTCGCGGCAAATGTGGCCGCGGAGCTCATGCGAGATGAATAGTTATTGAAAACAATTGAATTCAAATTAGTCCACATAGCTCCCCAATTGCTCGGAATGGTTCCCCTGTGGGCCAGGATCACCTGCTGCAGGGAGGGGCTGTAAAACGCGGCCCCGAAGTAACCGTTGTTCCAAGCATCATTGTGCGCGGTCGTCAACAGCTTCCAATCATCTATTTCCAGTTCCGGGGGGAGTTCGTCTCCCATCTTACTGTACACCGCCTCAGCGAAGTGCGCCAGCACGGTCGGGCTGGGGTACGGAGCCGACTTGACGTCATTATACAGTATCTCGCTTCTAATAAATGGTCGACAGCTTACCAGAGCATTTTGAAGACTCTCACCGTTATACTTCAAATTGGAGTCCACCTCCATGATGAGCACCGAAGAAGTGGTATCAGTCGTATCGAGCTCTCTGCAACAAGGAGTGTCAGTTAGAAAAGTACACAACTGGGTATAAATTATATTAAAATGTTGTTCAGGTATTAATTATCACAACGTTCCAAGACACGCAGCCCCTACATATTAAAGTGTGATATGTACAATGATTGGCCATTTCAGGCCCTTTCTTACTTCGAATGAATATAATTTGTGTAAAAATTAGATTTCATTTTAATTTTCATGTAATAAGAGTTACTAAACATATCTGCCTTAATTTGCATAAAACGTAATAAAACTATATATTACCTGAATGAATAGATAAAATTCAGTTACTGGTCACAGTTCTTTTAATAAAGGGATGGTCAAAAAACATTAAGCAATTGTTGTTGATATCAGCAGAATTTAAAAAAAAATATTTTTTAATTTTAATTGACGTGATGTAGGCACGAAAAAAGAAAATAATGGACTGAATTACAATTTTTCTTTTTGAAAACTTTTCTAGCCATATCTTCAATATTCATTACGTTAGAGCTGACTGTCCCGCCAAAAACTATTGGCAGGACGGCTAGCTCCAACAAATCAAGTAGTTATAACTAATTGAGCGCTTGTCCTTCTTCTTCTTCTTAAAATAAGGCAATCCGCCCTCAAAGAGCGATTTGTGCCATTATACAAGTTATAAATGAGGTAATGATGAGTAGCTTGTTGGTCTTGTGGTTAGGACACTCGCCTCGTGATCCAATGGTCGCGGGTTCGAATCTCAGCCCAGACTAGGAAGTTAGTCCTATTTTCATAGCACAAGCGTTTAGCTTAGTTTGAAAATAGTAAGAATATTGATGTGACACGTATTCCGTGTTCGCATCTCTATTTATTTAAAAAAAAAAAAAAAATGATAAGAAAGGGAAATTAATCATATATTTATGTCATTAGCTGACAAGAATTTTGATATTATCGCTATCAGATTAGGCGAGTTTATTGCAAGAAGATGACAAATATTTGTTGGGAGTTGGAATTTAGCCTCGATCAGCTCTTTGTAAAAGGCATTATAGTTCCGCAATGGGCAGGCAAAAAACATGTGATCAAGGGTTTCCTCCTCCGAACCACACTCGCAGATTGGACTTTCCACTATGTTCAGTCTGAACAAATGAGCACGTACAAGACAAAGCCAATTCTCATTCTAGATATTATGGAGATAGTTCTTTTGGAAAGCTTTTTATTACTAAACCAGGGTTTGCTAGGAATATTAGTCTGAATACTTTTTAAACGCTTTCCCTTGTGATCAATGATATCCAGATGTCTTTAGTACGCTTTTTAACACTATTCAGCCTATCATTCATTGGGCAGAAGAAACGCTGTGGAGGGACACCCGAAATTGTAGCATCCTTGGCTAACTTATCCACATATTCATTTCCCTGGATTCCCTGATGTGCAGGAATCCATACGAAAGAGACGTGTTTGTTATTTAGAGACAAATTAAGTAAAATATTATTATGTTATTAATCCAAACTTTCATACCCGCACAGATCGAATCGATAGCTGATTTGGAGTCCGAAAATATAACAAATTTATCATAATTTTGAAGTAAACAGACGTCAAGGGCTTCTTTTATCGCTAAACATTCCGCAGTGAAAACCGACGAGTCTGGAGGAAGTCGGAGTTTTATATCAATTTTTAATCCGGGTATGAAAACCGCTGCACCACTACATCCTTCGGGGTCGAGTTTGGAACCATCGGTATAAATATGCAGATACTTTGACCACTTCTCAACAAGTACATTATTAAATAAATTGTTTATAAGGTTATCGCTTAACTGTGTTGATTTATCAAGTCCCTTGATTGTCTCAGCGATAGGGTCGAAATATATTGCGCTATAGGGGACGGAGTATACAGGAGGAGATTCATAGCAGGGGGCATCATTAAATTTTGTTTGAAAAAAAGAGAAACTGTTACATAAATTAGGTTCATTTTTATTTGGCTGATATCTACGTGAATTTATTAACCCAGTGAAAGCAGAAATTTTTTGGCGCAAAGGGTGGGACATAAATTTAAATCGTTTTAAGAAATACTTGTCAGCTAAATATTGTCGCCTAATATGGAGAGGCATCTCTACACACTCAACCTGGAGCGAATTGATTGGAGATGACTTCATGGCTCCCAATATCAATCTTAGACTTCTATATTGAATCCTATCGAGTTTTGTTCGAAGATAAGCTGGGAGAGGTTCCATCAAGAAGCTGCCATAGTCCAAATGACTTCGTATAAGAGCTTGATATAAAAGTTTCATGGTTGACGGATGAGAACCCCACCAAACCCCACAAACCGATCTTAGGATATTAATATTACGTTCACATTTCACTAATATCGAATCAATATGCGCCTTCCACGAAAGCTTTCTATCAAAAATCATGCCTAAAAATTTTGTTTGATTTGTTATTGGAATATTGCTCCCGTCGACTATGACAGACACGGGGGGAACTTTATGCTTCCTTGTAAAAACCATTATGTGTGATTTCGAAGGGGAAAGTTCCAAGCCATTATCCTTTAACCACTTCTTTAGGTATATAAGAGCTATAGTCAATCTATTAACCGCAGATTGTATATTTATGTCAGAGACATAAATTGCGAAGTCATCGGCAAAATTAACAACATTACACAGATTTGAAATGATTCTTATTAGGTCCGCAATATACAAATTAAATAGAAAAGGACTCAGAACTGAGCCCTAAGGGAGCCCTCTATAAATCGTTCTCTTAATTTCACCATCTGGGCCAGATCGCTCAGCAAAAATATTATGAATTAGTTGACAGAGATGAATTGGGATTTCGCGGTTTCTCATTTTTTCTAGAAGAGTCGGAAGGTGGACATTATCATAGGCTGCATTTATGTCTATGAATGCTACAACTGTAAATTGTTTATTTGCGAAAGCTGTATGGATGTCCGTGAACAGAATACTGAGATTGTCTATACAAGATAGTGATTTACGAAATCCAAATTGGAACCTGGAGAGCAGAAAATTATGCTCCATATGCCATTTTAATCTATTTTTAATGATACGTTCCATTATTTTTAAAAACATGATGAAAGGGCAATTGGGCGATATGATTGTCCTTGGCTAGGGTCCTTTTGAGGTTTTATAATAGGAATGATTTTTTGGATTTCCATTCCCGGGGGACTGTACCTGAGTTCAGACACAGATTATGCAAGCGCAATAACTTTTTTTGAAAGTCCAGTGGGGATTTTTTAAGGAAAGAGTAGGATAGTCCATCGATTCCAGGAGCGAAATCTGACACTGACTTGTGTCAGATTTCGCGATCACCAACTCTTCCATAGAAAAGGGTGAATCAAGCCATGAAGAAGGCATGTAATTCAAGGAAGGAAACGGAGACATTATTTCACTGACAAAAGTGACATAAGAAGGAGCTATTTTATTAACAAATTCTTCTAATCACGAAAAGTTTAGCGGAGTTTGTTTAGGAGCGCACAAAGATTCACGAAACCTTTTTATCATGTTCCATGTGTAGGACGGCGGATGATCGGGGGACAGGGAAGAGCAAAATTTGTACCATCCATCACGTTTCTTTCTCTTCAATAGTCCCTTGACCTTAGCTTGGATATTTTTTGCACTAAGGAAATTGTCCAGACTCATATCTCCTCTATATTTACGCATTGCTTCCTTTCTTAATTTAATTGCTTGCGAACATTCCTCATCCCATCAAGGATTACTATAAGATCTCTTCAGGCGAGTTTGAGCTTTTGGGATTGATGCATTGGCTGCAGAGAATATAACGTCCGATATTTCAGAAAATAATGTTTGTGGTTCGGACAAAATTTCTAGGTTGAGGTTATTTTCAAGATTATTTTCAATATTTTCTCTAAATTTGGCCAATTGGCTTTTATCAAATTAAATTTTTTAGTTATTTTAGGGACAGATTTCACTGGATGAAATGGTATAGATAGTATGATTGGAAAATGGTCACTGGAATGAGGGTCGCATAATATTGACCAGTTAGTAGAGCTGGATATGTTTGCTGTGCATATTGATAAATCAACTGCACTAGGTTTCTGCGAAGGAACATTTATTCTAGTCGGAGACCCATCATTTAGTAAGCAGAGGTTATTATCATCCATAAAGGATAATAATTTGATTGCCAGTTCTATCAGAAAGGCTACTTCCCCATGTAGGGGAATGAGCATTGAAATCTCCAAGAATGAAGTACGTACGAGGCAAGAGTGAAATAATCGAGGACCACAAATTAGGGGTAAAGGAAGTTTGAGGAGGAATATATACTGAGACAAAAAAAATTCCGTTAATATCTGCGGCAACAATTTGAATATTTGGGAGAGATGGAAGGGGAATATTTTTGAAAGGAAAGGAAGAGTGAATTAACAACGCGGCTCCCGCTCTACCATCGTCTCTGTCTTCACGGAGAATAGAGAAACCCGATATTGAATAATCAAGACCAGGTCTCAGCCATGTCTCGGATATACAAGCAATTTTTATAGAGTAGGTATAGAGGATATGTACTATTTCATGTCTATTAGAAACAGCGCTTCTACTGTTCCATTGTAAGATATTGAGGGAGTAAATAGTACTGTGTGTCCGCTTTTGAAGGTGAGCCATGGTTAATTTTTTTTTATAGAGAGTTAAGAAGCGGAAGGAAACTAGCAACGTGGGACGGTAAACTATCAGTATTGGATATTATTGAGAATAATAACTGGGCAATTAAGGGGATGAGATTATTTATATTATTGTCTTGATTTTCTTGATGAGTTTGTTGGGAAGCTGTTAACTCCTCAAAGCGCGTAGAACTGTAGGATTGCAACAATACGGAACGCTAACACTGGTACACACAGGAACTACCGGACGCGTCGAATGCTACGATCGAACTGAGTTAGGGTCTGCATGTTAAAAAGAGATCTAAATGAACGGAGGTCTAGGTATCTTAGGAATCTGTTTTGGACGCTTTCAATTCTATTTTCGTGTACTGCATAACCTGGATTCCACACCTGAGATGCATATTCTAAAATACTACGAACGTATGAGAAATAAAGTATCTTAAGGGTACTGATATTTTTGAAATGTTTACATGTGCGTATGACAAAACCAAGCATAGATGATGCGTTGGTGACTATGTAATCGATCTGTTTGTTAAAATTTAATTTACTGTCAAGTATCACCCCAAGGTCTTTGCTTTCGGATTTGGTAGATAATGGTATATTGTTAATTGAATATTCATTAGAGAATACCTTTTTATTTCTTGTAAAGCGTACAACGAAACATTTAGAAACATTTATTTCCAGGCTGTGGGCACTGCAATACGTGTTTAGACGATGTAGGTCATCTTGCAGCCTTTGACAATCTTCTAGTGAATTTATGGGAGAAAATTTTTTCATATCATCTGCATATAGGATAGTTTTTGAGTTTAGAAAGCAGTCACCTATATTATTGAAATAAATGTTAAATAGCAATGGTCCCAGCAGGCTGTCTTGAGGTACTCCAAATGTTACAACAACAGTGTTAGATTTAAACAGTGCAACCACTACAATTTGACTACGGTTGGAGATATAAGAAGTAAGCCAACGATAAAGATTGCCGTGAATACCTATCTTTAAAAGCTTGTTTGACAGTGTTGAGTGATCAACCCTACCGAACACTTTACTGTAGTCGGTGTAGATAGTTTCCACTTATATTCTGTTATCTAAGTTATCTTGGAGGTATCTAAAGTCAAAAGATTTGTGGTTGTAGATTTACCACTAATGAAACCATGTTGATTAATTTATATTCAAGGTAGGCTTAAGAGCTGGATACAGTTGGTCATAGATTATTTTTCCAAAAATTTTGTTAAATATGCAAAGTTTGGAGATAGGCCTATAGTTTTTTACATAATTTTTTTATCATCCTTGAAGATAAGGATATGATTAAAATATTTTAGGATTCATTGCAATATTAAGTGATAGCCCAGATGATAAAATTGTACAGAGATTAACTAAACTACTTTTTTTAGGAGAGGAGAGTCGGTCACAGCAGAAGAATTTTCCCCCTCACCTATGCTGAAGGCACATATTTATAATGCAGATTTAGTATGTAATTAAAGCCTCTAGAAAACAAAAGGGTATTCCTTGCAACAGATTTGTTTTTTAAATTTAGTTCCGGACCGAGTGCCTTCAAGTAAATACATCTTCTTGTAATAAAGCGCGACTTCTTTACTAAGACGTTATTTATTTTAATAGTATTTACTTTGACTATTTGATAATTATTTCGTTATTTACAAACTTCTAGTAATTTTTTTGAACAAGTTAATTTTATTTAAACTAGCCATGACACAAGGAATTATATATGAATTGTTTGCATAAGATTATACACACATAATACATAATATATAATCTTGTCGTAAATCTTGTTAAATAAATATCTAATGTTGTTAAATCTTGTTAAATAAATGTATAATCTTGTTATAACACATTTAAGTCGCAGGTTTTCCGTTCATACTTTATTACTGTGATCAAATCCGTAAACAGTAAATTAAAATTCAACCGAGAGGAAAAATTCTCGGTTCGTGTCTCGGTGGTAAACAAATATTTTTTCGAAAGATGGATTTTTTCTGTGTATCTAATTCATGAATTTAAATTATTTTAAATTTCATATATATTATTTTTCTAAAATTGCGACCTCAGAGTAAAAGGTTTTCATTAAAACATCAATACGTTTTGTCTTAATGATATGAACATTCTTAAAATATGTTTGATGAATATATTACACCCTAAGTCCAATGTAATTAAAATAGAATAATCTTAATTACGTGAGTTGGGTCATGAGGTTGACGGATATAAGCATATAGGCAAATAACCCTTTTAAACCCCCAATCAAATTTTGCTATAACAATAACAGCAGTTTATATAACAGCGATATAGAAATTCAGCTAAACGGCGTCTAACATATCGTTTATCATTTAAAAAGTAACAATACTCTCGTCTAACATAACAGATAGAATCGTTAGTTTTTATTGCCAACGATTACTTAACGATGACG
>JADDOH010013658.1:0-25668 GCA_016648135.1 Agrypnia vestita | reverse complement strand
GTTGTAGTCTTCATTTTGAAATGAAGTTTTTCCCTTCGCTACAAATCTAACAGCTCCGAGAAAAACCGAGAAAAAGTCCGAGAAGCTGAGATCAAAGGGATTTCTTTCTTGCCTTATATCCATAATGTAACAGACAGGATTGCCAAAGCGCTCAAGAAACGGAAGATTAAGACAGTGTTCGGCACAAACAACAAGGTTAAGGACCTCTTAAGACCAGCGAAGGATCGAGATCCCCTTGACACCGACGGTGTTTATAGGCTCGAATGTCAAAATTGCGACAAAGTGTATGTGGGACAAACAGCACGCACGATTTCAAAGAGGAGCATAAAAGAGCATGCAAACTTGGTCACCCGGAAAAATAGGCATTGGCTGAGCACTTTCTAGATACGCGCCACCATTTTTCATTTGAGCCGAAAATCTTAGGAAAGTCCAAAAGTCACCACACGCGCCTGGTCAAAGAAGCAATTGAAATATACAAGCACCCGGTAAACATTAATAGGGAAGATGTTCTTAAGTTAAAAACATCGTGGTATCCGGCGCTGCAGGATAAATCAAATCCACGATCCGCACAGTCCACAGTCCGCACAGTCCGTTAGTAGATAAATAACACACTACATCAAGACACACACATCCTGCTTTCGACACGGTACTGCAATCCAGTACTTAATATAACACAAACTTGGAGACACCCTGACTTCGGTACGGTATTACAAGGCAATACTTAACACTCACTCGTCACATCAGCCCTGATGATGGACCCCGCAATGGGATCCAAAACGTTGGTCAGAGAGGTCACATATACACGTCAGAATATCCCAGAAAACTATACACAGAAGATAAAAGAGAATTGACGCTCCAATAAATATTAAAGAAAATGTAACACTTAAAAGTTTCCAAAATGACACCATTTATTTTATAACATTTGAAAGGCAATATCTGTGGATAAAATAAATAAATAAAACGTAAACAATATTTACACGAAGACAATTTTATTTATAGACAATGTACCAAAAGTTTACGTGATGTTATGGTTTGCCTTTCGAAATTATTATCGCATTTGCGTTTTGTTTTTAGTATATCTTTTCTGTGGAGCTTAAATGACGCATAATGTGCAATTTTCGAAACTTTAAAGCGTAATATTTTGAAATCAGGACACTCAACTGTAATACCGAAGATACTTACTTTCAGAAAGAACTGTTCTGATATTTTTGAATCATACCCGACTTGCAAATTCAATTGAAGGTCATATTAACGCAATGCCTTTCCTTTTCAAAATAAGTTTGTCACTTGTTTTCGCGCCGTTTGTTTTTTCCCTGATAATGCTGTGTCTGCAACCATGGAAAAAAAAATCCTTATATGAATTCCGTCGTGGTACTAATGCCGCATAAAAAGTATGCAATTTCAACGACGTCAGTGGACCAGGTATTTCAAATGATTTGATCAGATTTGAAAGTTCGACTTCAACAACTATTATATTGCAACTTTTAGCGGATTTTGTTTGTGAAATAATGAGTGTTCTAAGATGAAAGAATACGCCCACCCGCGAGCGATATATTCTCGTGTTGGCACGTGACGCATAAGGCGTATGTATTGTGCGGTGTGACAGCAGTAGCAGGATGGGTAGAAAGAAACAGGATGGTTAGGTTAGGTTAGGCTAGGTTAGGTTAGGTTAGGTTATACCTACAATTTCAAACGGTGGTTTATTGACAAAAAGTTACAGACTACAAAAAACGGTAAAAAATATTCTCAGGTTTTCACGGCTCTTCAGAATCTTCTGTGTGTAGTTTTCACGGATATTCTATGTATATCTGATCTCTCTCTGATATCTACTTCCAGAAAACTACACATGTAAAAAACGGTTGTCGCGGAGTGCGCGCGCAGGCTACGGTGATCCGCTGAAGAGTGGTCGTGCTTGCGGGTAGCCAGGACAAAGTCGATTGTATCGGACCTCCTATTGGTGGAATTGGCAGTGTTCACATCGAACTCCCGATTGGTCGACGCGTACGGCTAGATTTCACAGCGGTCCATTCTGCTGGGCGCTTAATTTAAAATATATACGCATTGCTTTCAGATTGGACAACGATGGCCGCCATTGGCGAGGAAACCTCACCGAATGATCGAAATGGATTCCACACGATGACGCAGAAGAAGACGACCCCGATACAGAGCTTCTATTCGAGGAAGAACGTCTTCATCACCGGGGGAACGGGCTTCCTGGGAAAGCGTGAGTACAGGTTATGTGGTCCGCCTTCCATTTTATCTACATTGCCTATCACCATTTAGTTGGCTGTGGTCCGTAAAAGATCTACAGACTTCTTGTTGTGTTTTTAAATTTAGAAAATATACGGGGTTATTTGGAAAAAAATAACTACCTCGCAGGACTATATTCTTGCCTCGATTATGAGTCGAAAATGTTCAAGCTATTATGACCAAATATCAATAGCTATGGAGATATGCGACATCAAATTTTGCATTTTTTTTTTCAATATTTCTGACTTATTTTTTGTAAAACGTTGGACTATCATTACAGTCACTTATATCGAGTATGAAAAATTCATTCCCTGTAATACAAGTCAAATAAAAACCTTCGAATTCCATTTGGAAATTTTTCAGGGTTTTTATCATTTTATTTAACTTGTATTGAAACGAATGAGTTTATCATTTTATTTAAATTGTATTGAAACGAATGATTTTTTCGTAATCGATATAAGTTACTGTCATGATAGTCCAACGTTTTACAAAGAATAAGACAGAAATATTGAAAAAAAATGCGAACTTTGATGTCGCATAGCTTCAAAATTTTCGACTCATAATCAAGGCAGGAATACAGGTCCTGCGAGGTTATTAATGTTTTTCAAATAACCCTCAAGTTCTTCAGACGCTTTGAAAGTGAAATTTAAGGATGTTTGTGGATTATGCGAATGGAATATTTTCACACCACGAAATCACGACTCATCCAACAAAAGCGGACTGCTGCTGTTCCGGGTGATATTTGACCCACAGCAATTCTTAAGGGCCCTGTACACATTGGCCGAGGTTGGCCCAAAGTAAGTTTGGCCCAATGTGTACAGGGGTTTTTGGCCGTGCGTAGAGACGTTTGCCAAACTTGGCTTGGTAGTCGGTTTTTCGAGCGCACATCAAAAGAAAGAGGCGTGGCTCATCTAGGGTTGTCAACTTTTTTTACAAGAAATAAAGTATATTTAGGTCTGAGAAGAATATTAAACAATACTTTAGAAAAATGAACAGTATTTTATTTTAGAGCTTCTCTCAAAACTTAATAATTAATATTCTTTTTTTAAAAACTTCATACGCCTCACCACAATTATAACTAAAATTAAAATAAATGAGGAATTCATTTTTTATTAAATTAATATTTGCTCTATTTCTATCCTCCCGCCACTTTGCATTCATTACTGAAAAAAATCTTTCAGTAAATGCTGAGGTGGCGGTAACAGAAAGTAGATATGAGACAATTTTAATAATATTTTTAAATTCTTCTGAGTTTACTAATAAATGGCTCCACTTTTGGCCAGTACTCATTTCAAGAAAGTCTTTGTCTTTGAAGCCACATATTTGAAATTGCTTGCACATAGCCCTCTGACCCATGTTAAGTAGCTTAATCAATGTATGTGAAAATTATAAAAAAATATATACGGGTGTATCAGAGCCAGCAGCAGAAACTTGGCCGATAGATTCCTGCCCATGTTATGAGCCTAAAATGACCTAATATCAATAGTTATGGAGATATGCAGTATCAAAGTGCAGTTTTTCAATATTTCTGACTTATTTTTTGCAAAAAGTTGAATTATCATTACATTAACTTATATCGATTATGAAAAATTTATTTTTTTCAATAAAATTTAAATAAAATGATAAATGGTAAAAAAAACTTTTTTCAATTTTCGCAAGTTTTTTATCATTTTATTCAACTTGTATCAAAGCGAATAAATTTATCATAATCTACATAAGTTACTGTAATGATAGTTCAACTTTTAAAAAAAATATGCCAACTTTGATACTGCACATCTTCATAAAATGCAAGGGTGCCAGTGCGCCCCTGTCGCTCTCAGTCACAGCGAGGTTGGCCGAGACGTTGGCTAATATGTAATCGCTGTCCGCCATTTTGCGAGGTTCGCCGAGACGTTGGCTCTGCTGAGGTTGGGCCAATGTGTACAGGGCCCTTTACAAATGAAGACGTCAAATAAGTTGAATATGGTGTTATGAAAATTGCATATGCTCCGAGCGCTCATATTGTTGTTTATTTTCTACTAGCTGTTTATACCAGGCGTTGCATAGGTTAAGGATTAAATTAAAAATAAATTTGTGGGGGGAAACAAAGGTTCCATTGTTTTGAAAAACCTCTCATCAATGCTGGGATGGAAAGTATGTCTAGGAAGAAATGTGGCCTATTTTTTCCGTCGGGAATATGTATGCGAAATTTGGGTCCAATCGGTCAAGCGGTGTAGACGTGTACTAACCCTTCTCTCAGAAAGTATATCTGGGAGAAGGGATGGGTTAAAAGGGGAAGGGGATGTGTCACCTACACTACCCAACTGGTCCTAAAGAATATGTATGTCAGATTGACAGATTTGCATAGAAAATATGTCACCCGCCGGGTCCCTAAGAATACGCGTCAAAATTTGAGTCACATCGATCAAATAGTGTAGATTTATACATTTATTTGGGGAGTATATTTGGGGGAGGGGGTGGGATAGAGAGGAAGTGGAAATGTCACCTATATTACCCATCTAGTCCTAAAGAATAAATTTGCAAATTTTGAGTCCGATCGGTCGAACGGTACAGAGTCGCATTGAAAATATATCAGGGGGTGGGGAAGGGGTAAAAAGGGAGTGACGAAATATCGCCTATGTTACCTGCCGGGTACTAAAAGATAATTATGCAAAATTTGAGTCGAATCGGACAAACGGTGTAGATTTGTACAGAGAATAGACAGACAGACAGACATTGAGTTTTATAGGTATAAATTTGCTGATGTATTTTTCATAATATAATTGTGATCAAATTTATAATGTGTTATTATGAAGATTGAATTATGTACTTACTGTTTCATTTTCCTTTTTATATATAGAAGCAAAATGCAATTCGGTACATAGATACTGTATTTTATGTGCATTTTAGATTTTTTATCCTATCAATGATGGAGATTCAAGTTTGTGTTGTATACCTTGAACTGGAACAAAGGTGGATAAAATGCGTATGCGCATTCTTTGTGTGTTTTTATGAATGCCAAAGAAATCTAACTCATAAAGCGCGTACACGCACCAATTTAAAAAAAGCTCAAATATACCGACTTTTTTTAATACTAGATCGCCTCAAGCCATTTTTGACTTGTTGGTACGTTTCTTAATTTATTAATTTAATTCATTTTTCAAACTATTCTATGGCTGTAAAAAAGATTTTAGTGGGAGAATAAAATTTAGGTAATTTTTATTTTATTTATTATATTTTTAGTGACACTTATTAAGGTATACATTGAACATTGAGTCCCGACGGAAAATATCCGATCTCGTTGTGCTACACAAGATTCTCAGCGGAGCTATTGATTCTCTCTCTCTATCTGATATAAATTTGCATGTTAAACCCCGTATAAGAAACCAGGAGTTCTTTTGAATAAGCCAGCACACTAATAATGTCGGTTACTTTTCTCCCATCACAAGGTTGTGTCGCACATATAATTTGTATTTTGCTGACCCTAACATTGATGCTGATATTCTTGCAGATACCTTATCTTCGTTCAAAAACTCACTCATACACAACATCCATTTTCTAAACGATGACATGAACCTATAGATCCATTAAATCAATCATTCATTAAATACTTAACGCACTACATTCAAACACAACATATACAATACACATAAATGTACATGTAAAATATAAGTAATTGCAAAAATACGTGTTACTAGAGCATGCCGAAGACACTTGTAACTGGGATAATGGGCATAGTCTTCACTATAATGTTTATTATCAGAATATCATGTACCTATTATCCTGTTAGTGTCTCTAATAAATAAATAAATAAAAAAAATAAAAAATATTATTATATTAGTAAAAAAACCCGTGTAAATAGGCATACTGTGCCTATGTCCGTAGAATTCCTCCTCCGAGACTGAGATGTAACTTTTTCCAGTTTGTTGTATTGTGTACTTATTAAGAAATGAAATATAGCAGCCTGAAGATAGGCCGAACATAATACAGCTTCAGTGGGGAAATTTTCAGTTCAGCAAAATTTTCATCCGGATTGAACAAACAAATAAGATGTGCGCAAACAAGCAAATCGCAGATCGCCTTGACGTTCCAAGCGATTAGTCGGAATCAAAACTTAATCGCACTGCACGACCCCGATAAATAAATAGGTACATATATTTTACTCGTAGTATTGACCACACGGTGGAACAAAAAATATGAAAAAAGTACATTACTCTATTTTCGGTTATTTTTTATTACAGTATTGGTAGAAAAGTTGCTTTGGTCATGTCCAGACATCGGACACATCGGACGTGCACGCCAGACTGCAAGAACTCCTGAATTCTGAGGTAAGTGTCGGAGAAATATCCTGGTGGTGGTAATGAAGTGACTATATATTCCCCAGGATCCCAGGAACCTCGGGAATCAATATTATACACAGTGGCAGGGACTAGGAGAAGGGTGCCTGTGGTGCACAGGGTCTAAAATAGTTAGTAAATTTGGATCGAATGGCGGAAAGAGGGGAGAGACTTTGTTGTGTGCAGGGGCCTTAAGAGTACGTATAGAAAATTTTGGGTGGATTTGGTTTAAATATAAAACGCATTTATATCGTGTGGACGACTTTAATGGCCAAAGGAACCTAAAACCAATGGCCATAAATTAAAATTATATATACAGGGTTATTTGTAAAACATTAATAACATCGCAGGGCTATATTCCCGCCTTGATTATGAGTCCAAAATGTTCAAGCTATTATGACCTAATATCAATAGTTAAGGAGATATGCGACATCAAATTTTGCATTTTTTTTGCAATATTTATGACTTATTTTTTGTAAAACGTTGGATTATCATTATAGTAACTTATATCGAATATGAAAAAATCATTCGTTTCAATACAAGTTAAATAAAATGATAAAAACCCTGAAAAAATTCTAATTGGAATGTTTTTCGACTCATAATCAAGGCAGGAATATAGCCCTGCGAGGTTATTAATGTTTTACAAATAACCCTGTATATTCAAGAACACATCCATATTTGTGGAAGTTGTAATTTTTCAGAACAAAGTTCTGTGAAATTTTAATTTTCTTTTTTTTTCTGTGGGATTCCAATCCCAGTAGTAGTCAATAGTTTTTCGTGATTTTGATTTTTCTGTACGTCTTTCTAACTGATTAATTAATTTGGTTTTAAAATAATATATTATTTAACGTAAAAATCTAATGATTTTAAATAAAATAACAACTAAATAGAAGCAATTTCAAAGTAATTCAGTTAATCACTTACAGAAAACGGAGAATTTAGATAATTAAGCGTAATAAATAATTTAATAACATAAGCCGGGGAACTTTTAATGATAAGTGTATTGGAGAAAAAATCTTAATGTACCCATGAACTTCATGGAAAACATCAAATAATCCATAGGGAAAGAGTAACCAAAATCATATACACAAATAAAATTGTACGTGGTATCCCCTCTGTTTGATAATGCCATATTAAAAAAAAGCTTTACGCAAATTGCAGATCGAACTAATAATATTTATTTAGTTTAAATTTCGTTAAAAGAAAATTTTTAAAAAATACTAAAAACCCACTTTTTAGAAAATCACATTCGACAGATCGCACAATTTTCAATTATAAATAACAGCACGAAAGAGTTATGTAAAGCACCCTTGGGGTGATTTTTTACGAAAATGGTGCTTTATACATTATTTAGAAATATTTTTGGCATGCATTATAAAATGAAATGTGTCGAGATGTGCATTTTGGTATTAAAAATAATACGTTACATAGAGATTACCCCAAGTCGAAATTCTCATCCATGGACATTGACCATTACAAGACTTTTCGAGTTAGTGTAAAATATTTTTGATTTAATAATGTTCTTAGGTTTTTCCGGCCGCTCAGAATCTTCCGGTTTGTCAGAAAGGTCGTAAAAATAAGGCATAATACCCCAGAAGACTCAAACCAGAATAATTTTTATTTGTTTTAAGGCTTTCGTGCGCGTGAGGAAAGACGTGCCTGGATACATGGCAAAAATAAAACCAATCGGAGGAGATTGCTCTCTTCCAGGCCTGGGACTATCCGAGGCGGACAGAAGCACCCTTATCAACGAGGTGAGAGATTTTTTAAATAGGGGTTCAATCACGTCACAGGTCACTTACGGTTGAATGTTGCTGTTCTGTATTCTAAAAAAATACTGTGATAGCTATTTTCGGGTTGTACTTATAGGTACAGATACACATGCTTATTAGTGGTATGCTAATGAGCATGTCACTAATAAGCATGCCCTAACAACTGCACACACTTGCTCATTATTAGCATGCTTATTAGTGGCATGCTCATAAATAAGCATGCTCAAAGCTAACAATCAAACACACATGCTTATTAGTGGTATGCACGTGTTGGTCTATATATAAACCGTATTCTTCTATATACCTTATATATTTTCAGGTGAACGTGGTTTTCCACGTGGCTGCGACGGTGAAATTTACGGAACCTCTGCCCTTTTCCCTCGCAATTAACGTCAGAGCCACCAAGGAAATCATAGAGATAGCCAAGAAAATGAAGGACTTGAAGGTAAAACTAATATTTTGAAAACTTGAAAACTTCTAACTGCTAACCTTTCTTTTATTTCAATTTTTGCGTGTGTTCAAATTTTCTTCATGGATACATTACTGGATTTTTGACTCAAGTAGGAATCGTTATCAATTAAGATATATTATAAATGTCTCAGACAGACTTGAGACATCTTTGATATATCTTGATTAATAACGATCCCTCTGTAATGTTGCAAAGCAGGATGCCATAACATTAACTCCCAAAGTTCTAAAGTCGAGACCTTGGGAGGATAAAGAAGCGTTGGAAGATCTCTATAGAGATAGACCGACGATATAGCTGCTGCAGGGAGGAAGAAATGGTTACAAGAAGCAAACACAGGGAAGGATGGAAGGGTATGGAAGAGGCCTATATCCAGCAGCGGAGAGATGAAAGCTAAGGACGAAGATTCAATTTTATATGTTAATAATTCGGAGGAATATTATATTTACATTAAAATAATATTGCTCGATTCTCCAGTCAAAAAATAAAAGCCACAATACCAGTGGCGACATCTATAATATACTCTTTCATAGGGATGACAAATTTTACAAAGATGGCTGGAACGGACAGGGTTGAGCCATGTAAAAAATGAGAACATAACATGACCACTATGAGCGGCGCGTGTCCAAAATAAATCAGCCGCTACATACAGAAAATTGCATTGGAGACGAGGTGTGTATGCCGCTACTGAAAATTGGGTTGCCGCTCGGAGCGCGCGCAAGTCAGTGCCCAGCGGCTGTTGCCGCGACTGGAGGGGGGCCGCGCGCGCATACTGCTTCCAACTAGCTGTAGAACAACATCGTCCGGACACTAGCCCTGAGATTGGCCCTTTGTTAAATGAATATGAAAAATGCAGCCTGTTTGGCCGCCGATGTTATTTCCAGCTACAAGTGTCGATACAAATATGTGTGGAATTTGTATATGTTATGAAAATATTTTAAAAATATGTTGATGCCTTGTAGGAAGCAGCGCTTGGCGCCCTTTTTTTGTATGCAATATTGTCATGTGCATTATGTTGAATCTCTGATGAGAAAAATGTATTGGAATTTTATGAATTTTTATGAATAAAATGGAAATAAATAATTTTTTATTTGGCACCTGTTGGTGCGTGGACAAAGGTTAGAAGTTTGAGCCGAAGGGATTCTTCCGCGATGTAACGCCCCAAAGTAAAGTATGTGTGTGGCACGCGGTACCCGCGATGTTCGCCAACACTAAATGGGCATGAGTGTGGCACGCAATATTCGCCAACACGGGAGACGAGTCTCGCTGCAGAGGGTCTCGTCTCTTTCTTTCCGCCGTTGAATCCGCCGACGGGCAAATAAATGTTTTTTGAATATGAGAGATTTTACAAACTTACCTGACCGGCTATAACTTCTAACGCCTAGTACTCAAATTCCGAGCCCCCGTCTGAGATGCGTATATGGGATACCCTCCACGGGGGCCCGAAGGCCTGCACCGGGCGCCATCGTGGAGATGGTCATCATGAAATAAATGAGTACTGGAAGACCGTGAGAAAAATTTTGTATTTTTCTCGATTTGGAAACGGTGGACGCCTGTTTTCGGGCCCACGTCGCGGTAAGCTCGCGCACACGGCTCGCCGTGGAGAATATTAAAAAGTCGAATTTTTAATCGACAATCAGAGCGGCTTATCGTGGACGAATTCCTACTTATGTAGTGTCATTGCATTCCTTTACTGAATGCCTGTCTGGAAAATATATTTTTATATATGTGGAATGATATAGGCGCGCCTGAGAGTGAAATAAAAAATTGGTTTTTGGCGCTTTTTTGAATGCCTATAACTCAGTAAATATTTACCTGAAATATTTGGAATTACTGTTAAAATGAGCGCTTGCATGCGCAAATTACATTTGTCATAGCAAAACTTGTAAAAATGCTGTTTTTGATTTTTTATGAATTTTTGAAAATTTGAGCCGTTTGTGGCGAATTTAATTTTAGTTTTTTGGGCCTTGTATGACCCAGCCCGTCCAAATAACTGTGTTATTATCATCTGCTAGGTCTGTTATTACAAAATAACACAGTATTAGTCTCTTGGGAGCTAAAATGCATTTTTTATGAATTAATTTGTATCTGTCATATGAAATCTGCCGCGCGGTGAAATTGTGCAACCGCGAATGACGTAGTTCACCGCTCGGCCGCTGGGAGCGCTGCGGCGCCTTCCCAGAATTACGCAATCTCATTGGTTTCTGTAACATGCTATGACGCAATCTTGTGAAATTTTGAATTTGGTATAAATAAAATGCATTTTTTGAGCGAGTACCACAGTTACGCCACTCGCGTTGGTACGAGAATCGCTATTTGGACAATCTTCTTGCTGCCTTTTATTTCTGACCCTGCTCTTCTACTTTGGACTCTGCTTTCTTGGATTTTTGTGACCACTGCTTTCTGACTTGGACTTCGCTTCGGATTTTTTCTTCGACTTTAATACGATAAAAGCACTACTTCGGCGTTTGACTTCTGGCATATCCACGGACTACGAGCTTCACAGCAAATTCTGGTGGCGATCTCTGCCCCACCAGTGAAGACTACTGAGCCGCATAAAAAAAAGGTGTTCCCATCCGGAACAATGGCGAAAGCGTCAGTTGAAATGAAGCAAGCAACAGAAATACCGTATCTACAACTTCCAAAATTTAATAGATACGGTAGTCAATCATGGGTGGAATCGTAAACTTTGCATTGTGGGGAAATCGCGGCCATATCCAGGCAGAATTGAGCCAAAAAGTACACTCGGAAATAGAGCCTCCAATCCGAATATTCGAATATTCGAAACACGAAATTTGTCATTCGAATACTTTAAAAAGTATTCGTAAAGTATTCGTTCATATTTATATTATAAGAATTTTAATATTTTTCCAAACGAAACAAAGGTTTACGAACCCTGAAAGTCATTTGCAAGGGGTTTTCAGTTTATACCGTTATGGGCTATGTAATTGTCGGACGTCCTTTGCATTTTCCTTTTCTTGTCATGCTTATCTTTATAGTTTTATTACAATAAGCACTTACGGTGGAGTCAACGACGGAGTCGGCTTTTTCATAAATACTTGAGCCAACAAACAAATAATTGTATACAAAATAAATTTTTTTTAAAACTTGCACGTGGGGTAATATGAAGTAATATAAACATATCTAAAATTTTGTCAGTTATCGAGAGAATACTGACTCGTCTTTATCTATTTTTTTATTGTTTTTATATATGTATATTTACAAAATTGAAATATATTTTTTTGTGTTTTATTTTTAATTTGTATTTCTAAATTCAACATTATTTTTCAATATATATTTTTTTTGTTTTTTATAACATATATTTAAAAAAAAATCTCTATAATTGTTATGTTTTTTTTTAATATATAGAATGTATTTATCTGTATTTATCATCCAAAGTAAATTATTCCTTTCTTAAAAATTTTCGAAATCGAATATTCGAATATATTATCATTAACTATTCGATATTCGAATAGTTGAAATCGCGAATATTTGGAGGCTCTACTCGGAAACAAACGAACGGAATAGGCCGATGTAATTTCCGATAAAAGAAGAAACAGAAAGGAAAAGTGGCAAAACCAGTCTCTCGAAACACTGGATACGTGTGCACACTTGTGGAAGGGTGTGCGATTCCAGAAAATTAAATATCTCTTCGGATTTTTGGGGAAAAAAATTGGGGAAAATTTATACAATATGTGGGAATCAATAATCACGAGTCCAATAGGTGTCATATTTTATATTTTTTTAATTATAAATACGCGCAGTATTTTGACAACATAAAAATAATTTACCATCACAAAAAAGAAGCAAATCGGCTAAATAATTAAAAAATTCTTAATTAAATTTCTTAATAAAAAGAGGATTAAGTACTTAAGTAACAACTTCAATAATATTATTGTAGAATAATGGAAAATTACAAACAAAAAATCTTTATTAAGTATGAAAAGAATGCAAGGTGAAATAAAAAGTATGAATTGATTATTTCTTAACTTCTTAGTTAAATTGGTATTAACCACTTCCAGATTTTAGGTCTACCGGTTTAGAGACGTACGAGGATAGCAAAAGTAGCAAGTTCCACTATTTGGTAGCAAACACAGCGATATGCATATTTAAAAGTCAATCATTTATTTATACACGTGTAGTGTACCGTGTCCCGGATTCTCACTTCTGTGCAATATAATACAGGATGAAAACAGCTGATATGAACAGAAATCCGCGGTCGCTTTTATGGGGTTTATTTATTTTCGGCCGAATTACAGTGAGTGCTTTATTGCTCGACCTGGTATTCGATTGGGTGCGCCTGGGGTCATCAACTTTGTTCCTGGCCGCGTGCGTAGCGGGTGCAGGAAGCGGTCAAGATGAAGATCGTGCTGTAAGCTGGAGGTGGTGCTGATGACTGATGTAGACGGCGTATCGCGGCGAGGTCGAGGATGGTGCTGGTACCGCCAGAAGCAGATGGTGTTCGCTGCTGGAGGTTGCGAAGACAATGGAGCGATGAGCCTGACAATGATCTATGGATTGGAGACTGGAGGCGTAGCGAGGAGTGAGAGCGGCGTAGCGAATGTGTTTGATATCGTAACTACTGCAGGTTGGAGATTGGTCGTATGGCGTAGAGAGAGACGAGATAGATACGTAGCCAGGTGATGCTACTAGTAGCGGTCGTCGGGCAGCGTGACCTTGTGATTGAGGCGAGGGAGACGAACTAACTTGGTACTTTGCTAAAACGTCTCTTATATCCAGATTTTGGTGTAGAGACGTGTAAAAAACCTGCGTGGGAAAGAGGCCGCCAGCATATTTTTATTCCTTTGTCTGCGTGAGATTGTGCAATCCGCAAAATTCGCGAGTAAACGAGTAAAGATGACTGGGTGTATCTTGCTTCATCATCACATTTTCAACCTCGCTCAGTTTGCTTCTTCTGCGTGCGAAGCTCGATGTCAGCATTCTTCGTACACGTGTTGCGTTGCTGGTGATTAATATCGGCCGAATCTATTTTTCCCGTGCGAACTGTAGTCATCAGCGGTGGTTATGGAACCTATACATATATGCATACGTTTGTGGGGAAACATTCGTTGACCCCACAAACGTATGCATATATGTATAGGGAAATCTGATTTTTAAGATATATTTCCGATAAGATGGAAGTTTCATAGAATTCAGAGAAAATTCCTTGAGTAGTGACGGTTTTCTTTTTGTATTTATCTCAGAAACATTTCAGTGAGATATAATAATAATTTATAAATTGTTCAAATTTCTTGAGAGGTTGGATACTAAACAGTATGTTCACATCTATAATTTTGCAGTCCTTCATTCACGTATCAACTGCCTTCTCAAAATGCCACTCGACGAAATTGGAGGAGAGGTTTTACGATGGTCCGATGGACCCTGTGATGAATCACCTGTTTCTATAGATTTTTTTTTTATTTTATTATTTTTATTTTGAACTCTAAGATGATTTAAATGCTACGCGGGAAAAATTGAGCTAAACCCACCTGGCGGAGTATTGGAGCTACAAAAATTTGGGAATGATGAAACGCTAGTATTGGGAGGGAGTTAGTAGCGATTGATCGGATATAGGTTACGGGCAGTTACTATTCAATTCTTATAAATCATATTGATCTTGTGGTAAAGCCGTGTTTGGTACAAATGGTTGACGATCGATGCGGTTCGAGCGGTCCACATGTGCTTCCCATAAAAAAATACTGAACACGGTTTTCGTAGATTTGGGTCGCGGTTATTGCGTCTTGAGCCGTTAAAAAACCGATTAACGTCTACTCTAAGGTGACGATGATATTGACAGTTCCACGAGGTTTCTGAATTATGGGCTTTTTGCTGGATTTTTGAGACCGTTTAAATGTCATTAATCGTGGTCTCGAGTGGATTCCCGGGCAAGAGAGATGGGAGATTTAAGCAAAAGTAAGGAAGGCGGGTCCTAATTGGGGGATCGCGAGAGGAAAACGCCCCATAAATAATTTATAGGAATTGGCCGTGAAGCACGGATTAAACGTATACGATGTACCAGAGGGGTGACCTTAACTGAGCGGATAATGATTTATTTTCGTTTCGCGGGAGTCGGATAACGTAGGCAGATAGGAAAGTTAACTATAATTCCATTATATTTGTCTGTAGACTAACGCTCTGTCGAGAAGCGAATAATGATTCATTTTCGTTTCGCGGGAGTCGGATAACGTGGGCGGATAGGAAAGTTAACTATAATTCCATTATATTTATCTGTAGACTAACGCTCTGTCGAGAAGCGAATAATGATTCATTTTCGTTTCGCGGGAGTCGGATAACGTGGGCGGATAGGAAAGTTAACTATAATTCTATTATATTTATCTGTAGACTAACGCTCTTCAGGCTTTTACAACAGATAGGTAATTGCGCAATGACGGTATATACAGTTAGGAAAGAGATAACGATAACGTGTAAGCATATTAATGGCACGACAAGAAAATAATATACTCAAATATAGATACAATATATTAACTATGTAATCACTACAAACCTGTCCGACATTAGCGTAGTCTCATCAGAACGGATAACGTGTATACGTTTGGCTATTCTAGCTCAGATTTCGCCGGGTTTGGTAGTAATAACCCACAAAACATAATTGAACAAGTGTATCCAGATAAGAATATTGTAAATAAAATAATATGAATTTGCGGCCCATATACACATGAAATAAAAGGATAAAGCGTATGGGGATCTTATTTCAATTTCAATTTCAATTTCAATTTCAATTTTTATTTATTACATAATATGTACATTACAAACATTCTGTTCAATGCATACATATTATTAACTTACATCTAAAAATATACATATACACATATACATACACATCCATATACACATATACATAAACACATATGTATACATACATACACATATACATATACATACATACATACACACACATATACATATTGTGTATTAAAATACTAATTTATTATTAAACAATTAGAAGTGACCTGTATAATCTGGTCAAAGGTGTAGGAGAATCCTGCTTCGGAAAACCCCCTCAGACACATGGAATATATCAATATCCAAAGCGATCTTGTTCAGCATAGCTGTAGCTTTTCCAACAGGCATAACCATCGGCAGGTTGGTCCTGTATATTGGAATGTGAAACAATCTATGCTGACGATGTCTAAGGTAATTATCAGGAACATACAAACCAATGCTCTGCATAATTTCAGTATTGTCGATCATACCCGCGCAACAATCGATAAAAATGTGTAATCAAATACACATTCCTTCTAGTCTCTAAACTATTGTAGCCAAGCATACCCTGGAGAAACTCGGTTGGGTAAAGCCAAGGATAATGCCCGTACTCTCTCATGTAGAGATATCTCAGAAACTTCTTTTGGACTTTCTCCACCATAAGAGAGTACTTGCTCTCATGTGGCCCCCAGATCATCGAGCCACTCTCGAGTCTACTCCGCACCAAGGAGTTGTAAAGAGTTCTCAGTACGCGGGTATTCTCGAAAACCCTGGCAGTACGCAGAACAAATCCTAACATTCTCAGAGCATTACCACTGATCGTCTCTATGTGATCGTGAAATGTCAGGCTGCTTACAAATTTAACACCTAGATCTTTAACATTCGATGTTCTTGTCAGATTTTGGTCGTTCATTTTGTAGCGAAAAAATAGAGTTTTTTGGGCCCTAGTGAAGGATGTAACCGAACACTTGGAAACATTAAACAAAAGTTTATTTCGTCTTCCCCATTCACATATATTTGATATATCTGTTTGGAGAAGATGAAAATCGTCCAAAGTTGACACCTTTAAGAAAAGCTTTAAGTCATCCGCAAATAACAGAAAGCGCGAGTTTAAAATTACACTTTTTATATTATTGATAAAAATCGAGAACAACAATGGACCCAGGTTAGATCCTTGCGGGACACCCGAGAAGGTATAGAAGCACTCTGACGCGAATAGACCGTAGGAGATGTATTGGTTCCTATTTTGGAGGTAGCTCGCCATAAATTTTAGCATACCATCCGAGAAACCAATCTCATACAACCTTTTCAATAAGACATCATGGTTGACTGTATCAAAGGCTTTGGCGAAGTCATTATATGAACAGTCTACCTGATGTCCCGCGTCCAGAGCTTCCGTGACATAATTTGTGAAAATCATCAGATTGGTCTCAACCGAGCGGCCCTTCCTGAATCCATGTTGTTCATCAATTATAAACGGCTCTACTCGGGAAGCGACGGTTTTACTTATTATAATTTCAAATACCTTAGCTGGTGCAGAGAGAACAGCTACAGGTCTATAATTTTCTACGGATAACTTAGAACCACTCTTGTGTATGGGAGTAACTTTTGACGTCTTCCATGTTTCCGGGAAGACCCCTGTATTTACAGAAAGATTAAACAAAAAACATAGCGGTTTTTTTATCAGTTCCACACAGCCTTTTAAGAAGAATGTTGGAATGAGATCTGGCCCAAGAGAATGGGTATTACTTAGATTTTTAATAGTGTCGGCCACATCCTTTTCATTGATATATTGAACATCAATAGACTGTGCACCGATCGGAGAACATGTTTTAGCAATATTAATATCGAGAAGCGGAGGTTCATTACTATAGACTGTTTTAAAATGACCTGCAAACGCCTCGGCAATATCTGCACCCCGTACCATTTTTTCGCCCCAAGTCATGGAATCAATATTCCCACCATCCGCTTTTTGGGATTTTATATAGGCCCAGAACGTATTAGGGTCTTTTAGAATATTGTTTTCCATCCCGGAAATGAACTCTCGGTGTGCCAATCGAATGCTACGTCTTACGATAGATCTGTAATGTCCAAACATTTCATAATCGCTGTGACGGCCAAAGGCTTTCCAGTTTTTATGATAGAAATGTTTAGTTCGTATATCCCTAACAATATCCCTAGAAAACCATTCCGGATATCGCCTTCCGCCGGTAGCCTGAGATTTTCGTGGGAAGCAGGAATCTAGTACACCCTCGACAGTATAATAAAAATATTGTACCGCCTCATTCACATCCGATATGGTATACATCTCGCCCCAGTCGGTAGCGTCCATAAGAGAGTACAGTCTGTCGAAGTCACCTTTATCAAAGTTCCAGCCCCTCCGACGAACCGTACCCTCTCCGGGAACTCTAGTTCGACGGGGGCGATATGAACTCGGATTGTAACAAAATTCAAGTGCGGGATGGTAATTATCTTCTTTCGTAAGAGGTGATAATGACCGAGAAATATCAACTGCCCTTCTACAAAATATTAAATCCAGAGTTCTATTTCTGGAGTTCAAAATATTATTATACTGCGAGAGACCTAACATAGAGCACAAAAAAATTAAGTCAGCTTCTACGCTCGAATTGTCACGAGCTGACTGCAGGTTAAAGTCTCCCAATATAATGAGGTTTTTATCCTGAAGTAGTTCTAAACTGGATAACATCTTATCGAAGAACAGTCGATACATATCAGTCTCACTCGCCGGAGGAAAATATAATACACAAACGAACGTAATATCGAGTTCGTATGTCAGTTTTACCCAGAGATCTTCATTGGACGTTTCCAAAATAGAAAAACGCTCGACTTGCAAGTTTTCTCTATTTCTCACTCCCAACAAACATCCCCCACCCTGCCTGTGGCCACCGCGATCTCGTCTTACTATTGTAAAATTACCATCGAAAAGTTCTGAGTCAAAAACGCTAGCATTCAACCAGGTCTCGGTTAGTGCTATGATGTCAAGATCACTAGCCGAAACATTGTTGTAAAAATTCACACATTTCGTTTTTATTCCCCGAACATTCTGATAATAAAATATCAATTTTTCGTTTGCTGCATTATCACGAACTAGTCATTTTACTGAAGGAAGGCGCGGTGCATCTCGCGGTTTCGCCTCCCACTCTTTTATAAATGAGTTGCGCGGCCAATTTTCGCTTTGCAAAATCTTATTAGCAGTACTTTTAGGGATACCGATTTTAAATGACGAGTATTCACCCCGTGATTTGATCTTTGTTACCTTAAATGAGGCTGTACTCACCAATGAGGTTAAATAAGATGACATGTCGTCGCTCGAGGTGTCCTTATGGAACGGATAGAAATGATAATATTTGAGATCTTCATCTTTTCGCTTTCCCAAGGTTCCCCGAACGACGGCACGCCTCTTGTTTCGAACAATTGTCCAATTTGCGTTATTGGAGGGCACTGACACTGTCGTTTCCGCACTTCCGATGGCCTGCGAAGCGCCAGCAGCAGAAGATGCAGCAGGAGAGATGGTTGAGGCCTCACCAGATGGACCAGTGACAGCCACAGCGTAGTTAACAGGCTTTTGCCTGTTTTTTTCTTCTCGCGCTGCTGATCGTGTAGTCGCTGCTTCGCTGTCACCGCTAGCGCTCGGTCGATTTGTTGTGACAGGCGCAGGCGGCATGTCAACAATGAGTGTTGCGGGCGGCGGCGGGGGAAGAGGCGAGGGGCCTGCGGGTACTGCTGTCGCGGGGACTGCGCACTCTGTACGCGCAGACACACACACAGGCGCAGTTGTCGGTGTGCGGATCGCTCCTTGCATTCCGCGGTTCGTCGTGGCGGTCTCGGAGATATTGTCACCAGAATGCCCGCCGGTAGATCCTGACTCCTTCACAGCGTTTAAAATGCTCCCGAGTCCCTTTGTGACGATATCTTCCAGCTTCTGCACTCTTTCTAGCACCAGCTCAAGTGTTTTGCTCTGTTGAGCCACAATTTCCAGAAGTTTTTGCTCCATTATGGTACAAATTATTAATTTTTATAGACGCGAGACGAGGCACGTCAGGCATTCAGTACTGTCGCGCGGCGAAAAAAAGATGGATGGATAAATGAAACATAGATGGATGGATAAATGAAACAAATATATATAGGAGTAAATGCAAGTAAAAAGCAAGCATATAAGTACCAAAAACATAGGAGAACATAGTGTGATAGAAATTCAAAGACGGGAGGAACAATAATGTGAAGTGGAACGGATATAGCAAGAGCATGTAATAATGATAAACGTACAAATACAGACAACTACTTGAGACCGATTCGACAGATACTAGCAATCTTTCAACACACCTCTAAGAACATGGTGAGTGGTATATAGTTATCAGCGGAGGCGTCCAGTACCTTGGCAATAAATAAGCACTGAATTAATCCGACGCCTTGCCTGCGGCACTGGAGGTTTATTTACTTATTTATTTTATTTATTTTCATTTATTGGGTTTCTTACAGCCATATGATTAATCAAACTTTGAAGAAAAGACAATAATTGATGTACAGAGTTTTGGGCCAATTACGCGAAAACACATACATACAATCGATAAAAGAATAAGAAAAACATGTCCAATAGTGGGTTTGTGTGAGTGTGTATTTGTGTGTTTATTTATTTATTTTGTTTTGGGAAAAATTAAAAGCAAAACGATCTTAAAAATCTCCCACTGAATTTAAAAATTTACTTTAACTTACATTAATAGTTTATTGTATTATAGCGAATAGTACTCTTCCAGTATTATATTGTTCGAGAATATTCACTGTCTATGTAACATAGTTATTTTGTGGGTCAACCTTACAGCCAATAAAAATAATAATAAATGGTTACAAATTATGTTTAAATTCCGCAACGGAGGGACCTAATACGTCCCTGTGCGCGGGGAACCGCGGGCATAAGACAGGATTCATTGGGTGATCCACGAGAAAAGATCGCCCAAAATTAATTTAAAATTAGGTATAGTACCTTTGAACGATTGTTATATCTAGGTATGCAGTGTGTACATGGTGAGTGTAGGGAAATTGATACAATGATATGGCAGCCAAGGATCGTTAAATTTCCGATAAAGACGAGTGAAAATACGAGGGAACGGGACATGATAATGGTAGATAATGAAGAAACATCAACTATGATTAGGGGAGTACCCGATAGATTGTGGTTACGGTTGATCAAACGACAATATGGACTGAACTTAGAAATTAAATATTAAAAATTAATTATCGCGCTTGTGAAGCGAGTTTAAATCGTCCGAAGCCACTGAGTCCGCCCCAAAACAGGCACAGGTACAGAGACAGAGACGGCAACAGAAGGTGGAGTTAAACTGACAGGTCCAAGAGGAGATGTTACGGACAGACACGCCCGTAACAAATAATTATTTTAGAATAGGGTGGATCACCGATTACTCGCCTGTCTGCTGTGCTCCGGGCGTCGTGACGTCACTGACGATGAGTCACAACTCGCTTCTAAATCTTGATGATGATGATGATACTTTGAAACACCGGAGAGCAACGCTACGATCGACGGTGTTTCTTCAGGGGTTTTAATTCACAACAATTTACACACAAGAAAATAAAAGCAGAGTTTTTGTTTCAGAAGGAAACCTAGCGAAAAACGGGCAGAGTGACGTTGTAAAAACTATTTGTCGCACAAACACGGCAACAAATATTTACTGGCACTAAGGCACTGAGAGCACTGTGATTTCGCTAGATTTTCGCAGCCTTTTTATTTGGGTCCAGCAAAAATAACGGGAAAATAACTGCCAAAAAGGGATTACTGAGAGAGGGGATTTACATCTTTATTGTAGGCATCGGCGTAACGTGGTGGACCACGGAAGCTGTGCGCTCGGCCTAGCGGAACGACCGCTGGGCGCCGGCGATACCGTGCATCGGCGGCGCATATCTCGCGGCGCGCGGATATTTTTTAAGATAAATCCGCTCTCTCATATCTCCCGCTAATGAGTCATATGTCAAAATGTGCGTCTGACATGCCCGCATGTGGGTGTAATACGCAGATTACTGTCCGGGCATGTCAGCGCTTGCAAATCACGTGCATGTGACAAAAAATGAAACTTTTTTATTTGTGAAAATATCTAAATTATTAATGTCGCATCAGGTAGCCCTTGTTTTTCTGAAGAAAATGACACCTCACACTTTAATTATTGAGCTCTCTAGCGATAGTGAATCTAAATTTAGCGCCGTACGAAAAAATGTACGGCGCGCTATCTCAAGTCACGAGCCGTGTGGGTGTCAGTTGTTACCTGCCCCATCTCTATTGGTCCAGAGATGCTGAGCAAATACACTTTAGCTGACCGCTCCGTAGGCGACTACCTGATTTTACTTTGCGATTTTATCTCAAAAACAAAATTTAAAATATTTAATTAAGCGCGCCCGCGGCCCGAGTGACTCATCGTGAGATTTTAATCTCTCTCCCTCGGCCGCGGTCGTCGCTCTAATGGATGACTCATTAACGGGACCCTCCTTGACAGTTCTATACATAATTAGCAAAAATAATAGTTATATACACATATTTAAAATATTCTTAAGCTATTTTGCCTTTACGGCCTGGACCCTATTCACGATTCAAGACATTTATTTAACATTATAACATATTTCAAAATTAAGCAAAAAAAATATTTTTAATCTTCGATTTTTGATCCTGTGCGAACCACTCCCCCCGTATGGCTTTGGCCATACCAGAAGGACGCACAGGATCCTCGACGATTCCAGTGTCATCTATGAAGGCTGCTGGTTTTGATCTGCTGCATGGGCGGCCGCTTCCTGAATCGGCTCGGTGGGCAGCACGACGATCTTAGTCACGGGCCGCGTGTATTCTCCGGTTGAGGTTTTTATGCGGACGATGCGTATCTGGCCGTCCGCCGCTGGAATGGCTTGTGTTATGATCCCTCGCGGCCAGCTATTACGTGGCAAGGCCGCGTCGGCGATGATAGCCATCCTTCCTGCACGTACGGGCGGTGCGGGTTCTTGCCATTTACGCCTCTGAGCGAGCGTCGGTAAATATTCCCGCATCCAGCGTCTCTAGAACATATCTGCTAACTGTTGAGAGAACTGCCACTGTTTCTTCAGGCAGATCTGTTCCTCCCGCGGTCCATACGCGGCCAGATGCATATGTCGTCCAGCCGTGTTCATTAGAATGTGATTCGGTGTGAGTGGCTCGCCGTCATCCGGGTCAACTGACACATGAGTCAGCGGTCTGCTGTTCACGGTGAATTCGGCTTCCGCGAGGGCTGTGAGTAATGTTTCAACTCGCGGCGCCGGTCTTTCAGCGTCATTTCGAGTGCCCGCTTGACCGAGCGCACGAGGCTTTCCCACGCCCCGCCCATGTGCGGTGCTAATGGAGGATTGAACGCCCAATCTATGTTCTGGGCCGCCAAGTGGTCTTTCATTTGCGCTGCTTGTTTTATTTCCATCAGCGCCGCGGTTATTTCCTTTGCGGCTCCTTTGAAGTTTGTACCATTATCGGAGTACATATATCGCGGATGACCGCGGCGCGCGGCCATTCTTCTCAGAGCCATGACCGCTGAATCTGCACTCAACGAGCTCGCCAGTTCCAAGTGCACAGCTCGTGTCGTGAGACATGTGAAGAGTGCTCCATACATTTTTTCTCGGCGACGGCCGATCGTGACCTGTATGGGCCCAAAGTAGTCGAGTCCACAATGTGTGAATGGAGGTAGGTGATGCGCCAGGCGCGCATTGAGTAATTGGCCCATAAGCGGAGATTGCGGTTTGCTTCGTCTGATCCGACACACTTGGCATTCAAAGTGCGCGCGGCGTACTGCTGGTCGCAGACGGAATATAAAATAATTTTCTCGCACATCGCTCACTGTTACTTCGGGCCCAGGGTGGTTTCTGCGCTCATGATAATGTCTTATCATTAATCTGGTATATGGATGGCTGCCATCTAATATGATCGGCTCCCTTAATCCCGCCGGTATATCCGACACTGAAGTCGCGATCAATCGGGTGCCCATGCGTATTATTCCGTGCGTGTCTATGTGTGGGGTCACGGTGTATAGATGACCCGTACGTGGGGGAGGCTCCCCCCACTGCAACGCTTGAATCTCGTGACCGAACGCATCTTCCTGTGCGCGCCGTATCCATGCGCGTTCAGCTCCATCCCGTTCGTCGGCTAGCAGGTCGCTGTGATGCAATCTCTGCGTGCGATGTCGCGCATTCCAGGCGAACCTCCGCACCCATGCTGTGGCGCGTATTAACCTCGTCCATGATGAAAATCGGTGCACGTCTGGTAGTGCGCCGTCTCCTAAGCGGGCGCGCTGTATGTGTGCGATAGTGGTGGGTCGCACTTCCAAAATTTCTTTGTCGGGCTGCGGCGGCGTTTTTTCACGAGGCCACTCGGATTCATCTTTTTTCAGGAAGGCTGGTCCACTAAACCATGGCCCTGAAGGTGATAAATCGGGCGGCTCCCCATCTCGCGTACCGATGTCGGCTGAATTATATTTGGTCGGCACCCACTTCCAGTTCGCGGCACTTGTGAGTTCATCAATTTCGCCGAGGCGATTGGCGACGAAAGCTGAGTACGTGCGCAGATCAGTTCGCAGCCAACATAGCACTGTTGTCGAGTCCGTCCAAAAAATTACATTTTCTATGCGGCACGTAAATTCTTTTTTAATGGTGGCCGCCAAGCGCGCTGCAATTAAAGCAGCTTGCAGTTCTAATCGCGGCACTGATAGCGGTTTTAAGGGGGCTACTTTCGTTTTTGCCGCGATAAAATTCACTTTTTTAAAACCGTCTATTTTTTCCACAAAATTTGCTACCGCACAGCATGCTAATTCTGACGCGTCGCAGAAAATATGTAATGTCACTTGGCGATGACGACTCGAAATGCACTGTCTCGGAATTGCGCAGTCACTTTTGCGCAATAAAATTTGCCACATGCGCCATTTATTTGCATGTTCCACTTGAATAGGCTGATCCCAATCCACTTTAGAACGCCAGACGGCTTGTAAAAGAATCTTCGATCTTATCATCACACATGCCAAAAAACCCACGGGATCAAAAATCCTCATGACCGCACTCAACACTTGGCGCTTTGTCGGTCTATCCTCTACCTTTATTTACGGCAGATCCATAAATTTAAACAAGAATTTGTCCGCCGCCGGGTCCCATGATACTCCCAGGACTCGCTCTGTTATCATATCCGCCCCAATAATTTGTACTGGCTCAACTGCTCGTAAATGTGGAGCTATATGTTCCAGTACATCGGCGTCATTAGAAGCCCAGTTGGTCAATTCCATCTTCCCTCTGCGAAGTATCTCGGACACCTGTCGTGCCATCATCACGGCTTCTTCTTTGGTGTCCACGGCACTCAGCATGTCGTCCATATAAAATTTATTTTTTATGACTGCCGCCGCTTCTGGAAACTGCGCAGCCGCCGAATCGGCGATCTTATCGCGTACATATTGCGCGCTTGAAGGTGAGCAAGTAGCGCCGAAAACCATTGACGTCATCTTGTAGGTCTGCGGCTCTTCTCCCGGCTCATTCCATATAAATAATTGTGACTCCTGATCTGGTTTCACAATTTTAATTCTTAAAAACATATCTCGGATATCGGCCGCAAGCGCTATACGGCCCTCCCGAAATCTGCATATGTTGCCTAGCAACGAAGACAAGAGATCAGGTCCCGATAATAAAGCATTATTCAATGCTACGCCTTTGCATTTACTAGCGGCGTCGAAAACAATTCTTATTTTCTTGGGTTTTCGCGGATTAAAGACCGCAAAATGTGGCAGATACCATCTTCGGCTGCCTATTTGGTCCCTTTCCGCGGGTGACAAAATCTCGGCGAATCCTTGTTGAATATAGTACCGCATTTTTTCGCGATATGCGGTCGCGAAGGCCGGATCTTTATCCATTTTTCGCTGTATCCCAGCCCAGCGCCGTTTTGCGGTTTCTTCACTGTCCGGTAGGTATACCTCCTGCCGCCGCCATAACAAACCGGTTTCCCAAAAACCATCAGAGCGCTGCCTTGTAGTGGCTTCCATTATCTGCATGGCTCGCAAGTCATCTGTTTTGACTCGCATTGTTGTGTTAATGCCTATCGAATCCACGGCAAAATGCGCCCTTATCA